>JBBMJZ010000122.1:13825999-13842989 GCA_037833815.1 Zingiber zerumbet | reverse complement strand
AATTGCTGCTATCCGTTAGCACCGTAGCGGAGCAATATCGTTTACGGAGATAGTGTTGAACACTAGCCTCAACGATCAATATCAGTTTGCGCACTCCGGAATTTACCGGGACCAACATAACCAACTAAAATTTAGGAAATTGTTGATAAGAACACCTAGTTTGGTTTTGATCAATTGTCCATCAATGAGAATCAAAACAAGAAGCATTAGGGATTGTTTTCCTCACATATTCTTATTATCTATCTCAAATTTCCTACTTGGTGGTTTTTGGTTTCTCATTATCTCTGTGCCTGATTTCTTACCTTCCAAGCCCTATCGTTCTCGACTTCTTGTACATACATACTGGTGCAATTGTAAGATCAAGAATGAAAATGAAGAGGAAATTTGCAGAAACGAGAGGTAAGATGGAATTATTAAAATCAAGGAAGGATCGCTGTGCCTTACAGGAGGTATGGATGCCGACATGGCCGAGGAAGGCGGCGACCTCCCTCATCTTGGTCTCCTTGTCGCCGGTAGTGCCGAATCCGAGCGGCTCGTAGACGGCGGCGAGGGCAATAAAGGACTGGTAGGTCTAGAAACCGACGGCATTAGCGATGGGGGAGTTGCGCTTACTCAAGAGGTTCTCGAACTGGTAGACCTCGAACTAGCCGGTCATGGTCCCATTGCAGCAGTAGATGCTACAACTTAATATATTAAATTATCATTTGGTCACTAATTTGTGATTCACCTCTTTTCATATAATTTCACCTATTGATACAATTTTGATATAAAATTATAAATCTATTTTTTATATTTTTCTTTTGATTTTTAATAAATAAAATAAAATTATCAAATCATATCATTTACTTTTAAAAGTGAATCGAATTAATCAATATTTTCTTTAAAAAAACCTAATTTCTAAATTAACAATTTTAAATTCAATCAATTAATTTAATTAAACTGACCATTTGCTCACCCTTATCCATCATTATCCCCTTATATTAGCAAACAATAAACAAGGACGTCATTTAAGCACCTCATTTTTTTATTTTCACAATTTGATGTATTGGAACAATAAGAGTTGATTGAGAATGAAATGCCACTAAATCAAAAACTAATAAAACACTCATTAAAAAAGATTTATTATAATGCTAAGAACAGTCTTACAATCTCCTTAACACCATTTGAAGTTCCAACTTGAGCCTTATTTAACCTGCGCCTTATAATACAACTTATAAGTCGTATAGCTGAACAGTTAAGAACTACAAGGTAAATGAGCCAATAGTTGTTACCAATCAATCTTACCAAAAGGATGGTTTGATGTTGCATTCAAGGGCAGTGAACCAACCAACTCCTCAGAACAAGATCTAAGATATTCTTTATTGAGTCGGTAAGATTATGAAATTGATGCTGAATCATTGTCATTGTCGCCGGTGTCGGCCTCCTTCACTTCCTGAATCATTTTCAGCACCTGCCATGTGGTTGGCCTACTGTCTGGTGATGGCTGGACACAGGCTGCCGCAATGTCGGCGATCATCATTAAGCGCTCATCATCTCCACTGTCTTCTCGTGTCGATTGAACCCAAGCAGGCACATCAGTTGTGCTTAGGATTGGAAATTGCAGTGGAGATTTTCCGGTCAGAAGCTCCAACAACAGCACACCAAAACAGTAGATGTCTGATTTGGGAGTGAAAGGACCATTACAATTTTGGGTTTCAGGAACTCGATATCCTGATATGTCTTCGCTGTCTGATGGCTCGATGAGAAATGAGAGACAATTGTCGGTTAGGCAAGCCTCAAAATCAGAGCCAAGGAGGATGTTGGAAGCTTTGATGCTTCCATGAACTAATCGAGAAGCCTGGTGGATGTATGCAAGGCCTTGCGCAACATCTTCTGCTATCTTTAGGCATGAAGTCCAGTGAAGGGGCTTCGGACTTGTGGATCTCGAACCTATATAACAGAAGATAACAATTAGGATCACTCTCTTATTATAAAGACATAATGGATCGTTGCACATCGGGCATAAAGTTAACTAACTTCGACAACCAACACTGAGAAAGTTTAGCTAATTAGTGCTGGTATGAGCAACTCCATTTTCATTTAATGGTTACAAACAGATAGTAAAACTGAAATGACAAGTAGCTTCAGTGGCATCAGATTTTGCTCCATAATTTCGAAACAAAAGAAAAGATAGTTGTTAGACCGAACTGCACAAACTCGACAAATCAAGGTGCTATCATAGTGTTTGTTGCTTTCATGAATATATATACCTATCTAGCAATAAATTAATTAATGATTTCGTCAAAGGATCCATATAATTTGTCCTTGATATCCAGAATGTTCACAAGCCAAGAACAAGAGAACAGAATACTGATCTGTATTCAGATAGCAGAGGAGAAAAAACTAGATATTAAAACACTTACGAGCTGATCTTCCATAAACTACAACATGAGAAGTGAAATTTCATGCCAAAGTGCAAATGTTGCTCGTGGCAGTGATAGTTAAGACAACAGTTAAACTTGACAATAAGTCGAAGGTAGACTAAGTGCAATGGGCTAGATTTCTACTGTTCTAAATATAGCAAACAGATTCAAACAAAAAACACAAATTTGACTTCCAATTTGGTAACAAAGATATCCAATACACTAAAAGAAAGAATTGTCATAGACATAGGAAGATACCATTCACAGAGATGGTAGGCAAAAGGTCCAAACCAACAAAAATCAGTGCATTAGAAACGAACAAAATACAACTAAATCAAGATGTTTACATGCATGAACTGATAACTAAAGTCAGAAAGGCAAAACAGAACAAAATACAACACTTAAATCATGCTCAGTTTATATTTAAGCTTTAAAGAATCATATCAATGCAGGTTAGTTGGAACCAGATTCAGAAGAAGATAATAACATTATGGTGGCGGATTTAGAATTCTCCTAAAACAGATGAGAAATAGGAGGGGGAAAAAATCTAAAACAGGAAGTAAAGCACAGTAAAATTTGAACAATGGAAGAAAAAAATGGTGGAAAAACAATGCAAAGCAGTGAATAAGAGAAGTCGATACCATGAATCAATGAATGGAGGCTTCCATTGGGCCTGTAGTCATACACTAGCAGCCTCTCCTCCTTGGAATGGAAGTATGCTCGCAATGGCACCAAGTTGGGGTGGCGCAGCCTCCCCACCACCTGCATGTGCCGCTCGAACGCCTCCTTCCCCGTCGCCGCCAGCTTTGTTGCGTCCAGCCTCTTCACAGTCACGATGAGCCTGTTCTCCAGCACAGCCTTGCACGTCGTCCCCAGACTCCCCCTCCCCAGCATCTCTGCCGACGACTTCATCAGCTGCTCCAGCGTGTACACCTGCACCTCCCCCGCGCAGAACACCAAGCACCCGCTCTTTGCCAACTTCTTCACCTTCTCCTCGGACACCGCCATCGCCGCTGCTGCAATCAGCTCGTTGTTCCTACTCTCTATCTCTTTGTTGTAGCTCTCCACAGCTGCAGCGGCAGGATCCACCACCCCCACAACACCGTAGCTGTTGCGCTTCACCGGGCTTTGACTCTCCCCCCGCTTCATTCTCTTCCTCCGTCTCTGCGTCACCAACAACACACCCAGGATTCCAATCGCCAGCATCGAGACGGCCAGGAGCCATATGGCGACGACGGCCCCCTTGTGCATCTTCTGCGACGGTGACGACGCAGCCGCACCGGGGAGATTGATCCCGTTGTTTTGCCCAAAGCTAGGGCTCGTGGGAGATGGCGCATTGTGGGAGTCATTGTCACCATGGAAGAAGAGCACATGGGCTCCGTCGCCGCACTCCCTTTTGAGAATCTCTCCGCAAAGCCCGGGATTGCCGGCGAAAGAGGAGGCAGCGAAGGACGACAACACGGCCGTGGTCGGGATCGCACCGGAGAAGTTGTTGAAGGAGACATTGAGACTTTTGAGGGAGGATCGGTTGAAGGCGGGAAGGGAGCCGTTGAAGCGGTTGAAGTCGAGGCGGATAGAGACGAGACGGTCGAGCGAGGCAAGGGCCGGCAGGACGGGACCGGCGAGGTGGTTTCGGGAAAGATCGAGGATGCGTAGGCGGCGGAGGGAGACGATCGAAGGTGGGAAGCTGCCGCCGAAGCGGTTGTGGCCGAGGAAAAGAGCTCTGAGGTTAAGCAGCGGGGAGAGGTCAGGGATGGGGCCTGCGAGGGAGTTCTCCTGCAGGCTAAGGATGCGGAGCTGATCGAGGCGGCCGAGAGTCCCGGAGGTGAAGAAACCAGTGATGCCGGAGTTAACGAGGACGACGCGAACGACGCGGCCGGAGGAGGAACAAGAGACTCCAGGCCAGCGGCAGTGGGCGGTGGAGTCGTTGGAATGGGGAGGAGGGAAAGCAAGGCGGTTACCGGGGTCGGCCGCCGACTTGAACGCGAGAAGAGCAGCGGCGTCGGAGGAAGCGCCGGTGGCGGGAGCAACGGCAGCAGCGCAGGAGAGGAGAAGCAGCAGCACGGTCGCGGCGAGCATTGCGATGGGGCGACGAGAGGCCATGGCTTCTCCTACGCTCGCAGTGACCTCATCCGTGTGCCGCTGCTTCTTCTTGTGCTGTCGCCTTCTTTTCCTTTCTATTAATTTTCAATTTCCCTCCCGAGATTTAATAGAATTTTTAAAACGCCTTCGAAATCTAAACCTTTTCATTTTGATTTTTGCTATTTTAATAACGAATGGGTGGTTTATAAAAGAGGTTTTAAAAGAATAAAGTGCATATTTTAATAAAAGATTAAAAAAATTAAAGCATTTTTGATATTTAAGCAAATAGATATTTGTTAAAAGATTTTTTTTTTGTTGATGTTTATTATTAATAAGTTATATCATCACATATGAGTGTTAAGGTTGAATAAAGAACTCTTACCATGTACAATCTTAGGGTATGAGTATATTTTTTTTCTCATATTGACCATCTATATTAATAATTAATAGTCGTTTATGATTTATTTTCTTCGTATTAGTCTAGAAATGAATTAAAGAAGATACTAAGGGCGAGCAGATCTCCTTTTACCACATATTAAATAATGAAGTGTTGACTTGCCCAGCAAGTGTCATGATTATACCCTTCAATGATAGATCAGGTATCTGGAGTTTAAAACTCAGCTGCGATATATTAAAAAGGATTTTCTCTCTAATGGGTAGCGGACCCAAAAATGTTGGCTGTCATGATGTACCTTAATGTATACATTTCCCCGATTTACTTAGGTGGTTGGTGGGATTCGTAGGAAACTTTCATGGGGCCAATTCTGTGAGATTATTCGTCACCCCAGAATTAGTCGAGTCAAAGACTTGGATACTTAATGTCAACTAAAAAAAATAAAGTACGAATTTACTATAATAGGGCAAAGGATCCATTCTTGACAGATGCATACTCAGGAAAAAAAACCCCTCCCACCCCCTAACAACTTGGCAATCGGCTTTAAGCTGCCCTCGTGATTTACCTCGCTTCACATAATCTAGGGACAAACTGTGAGAGATACTTAGGGTGAACATAATCACCTTTTACTATAATATTTGAATAATGGAGTTTTTAGGGTTGACATAGTTGATATCTATAAGTGTTTACTCAAATAAATTTTTTGATTAATTCTTAGCAGGTGCAAAATGTCTCGTTAGGTATCTAACCTCCCTCATATAAAGGATCGTTACGCTAAGACAAAATATGTCCCATAATTTACTTGCCTATATCTTATTATGGGGCTAACAATACTAAATTGTTTGGAGTGAGTAATATCACCTTTACTCTAATCTTAAATAATGACACCCCCAAGGGTACAAGACACTCAGTGAAGGTTTGATGGTGAACCCATAAAGTGAGGGTTCGATTCCCATTAGGCATATGTCTGTGATCGAACTTCTCATGTTCATCACCATCAACTCTGAAACCACTAATGCTTTCTTGATTTACAAGGTGTAGGGGGAGGGGTGCCCAGTTGTACACCCTTCTCTCAAGAGGAGACTTTTATATTGAATAATGGCAATTGATGTCCCAGGACACTGACCAGTTGGCAAGAAGTGCAACTGATATTAAGGGTGATCGTGGATCGGATTGGTTCGATTATTAGGATAAAAAAATATCCGGTCCTATTAGATCACATAATACAATATCAGGACATATATCCGGCTCTATATCCGGCGGTTATTATGTATCAGATATCCGACGGATTGTCAGTTATTTGGATATCCGACTCTATATCCAATGAAATATAAAATATAAATATAAAACAATAAAAAAATAAAATATTTTAAAATGATAATATACATTACTTATTACACGTTGTAGCAGTTAATCGCCAGTAGCTACTACAACGTGTTTAGTTGCTACAACGTGTAGCAGTTTATCGGCAGTAGTTACTATAACGTGTAACAACTTATCGACAGTAGTTGCTACAAATAGGGATGATCGCGGATCGGGTTAGTTCGGTTATTGGGATAAAAACTATCCGGCTCTACTAGATCAGATAATACAACATCATGACCCTACATCTGACCCTATATCCGGCGGATTATTTTTTTCGATTCAGTTCGGGTCGATATAAGCGGGTTGATCAGTTTGACAAGTTGACTGCTCACACCTAACTATACAAGTGTTGAGGGTTTGATTTTCTCGCAACGCACTTTTGGATATTTGTGATGCTTAAAAATTTAGTGTGTGTTAGGCCATCGATACGTGGACCAATTTGATTTTTTAAATTTATTAGTGGACGAAATGTGAAATGTGAGATCTATTCTAAAATTAATTTGGAGGGAGGGAGAGATTTGAATATATGGTATAAAAAAATTGGCAATTAATGAATTAGACAATGATGTCAAAATGTATTGGCATTTTTTTTTTTTTTTTTTTTGTAGTTTAGGAATTACAAATTGTATACAAAATAAGACCAAGATTTAGAAATTACTAAAAGAAAATAAAACAAAATACTTAATTGGTTGTCCAAAATCAGCTGGGGAGAGAATACCTGGGGCGTGACTGTGCCGCGGCAGGCGATCGCGAAAGGGAGACAAAGGGAGGGATGGTTAGAGAAAGGGGTCCACCTCGTCACGTGAAGGCGCCATGAAAAAAGATTCAAAGAGCCACTCACTCCTACTTTGATTTGAAGTTGCACCGAGCCAATCTATCGACGTCACCCCTTAATTTTACCATATAAAAATTAGACCCTTTCCTTATTGGTCACACCTGTGCCTCCTTCGAATCTCTCTCAGTGTTGTTGCGAATAATTCGTTGATGATAAGTCTGAGAATGCTATTCGTCTAAATGAGTGATCATTAGCCCTTTTTAAATTTATTTTGATGATCGAAAAAATTTATTTATGAAATTAAATCGATCACCTCCAACTCAATACAAAATGGAACCAAAGACCTAACTCAATCAGTACATTTTGACTCCACTCCTTATCAGAAGGTCATATCCTCTGGACCGCTTTTACGGTCTAGAGGATGATTACTTTACATGTATTGATGGGGATGAATAATCCCTACCATTTTACAAATGAGGGTCATTCATCCGACCAATATATACAAAGAGGCCATTTACTATACCATAAAAAGTAATTCAAAAGATCTCCTCTGTCTTATCAGCTATATCAATCAAGAAAGTAAAAAAAAGTCATCTTGCCTTTTTCAAGTCATAGTTGAGCATTCACAGGTGCTCCTAGGCCATTGCAAGTCCTCGCGAACCCTCTAAATCCCTTGAAAGCTCTCTACCTCGTAAAGGCGAGGACCGTGACGACTTAAAAGAACAATTTCCTTATGCGTGGTTTATTTGAGAGGATGGATTTAAGAATTGAGAAAAAATTTCAATGTTTATTTTATAAAAAAGAGATTACTTATTGTAAAATAATAACGAACGGATTTAAAGATCCACCCGAGGATCAATTTTTAAACTTTTTTAATCCATCCTCTATCTTCTTCCGGGTCACATCTCTGTCCTCGCATGAGCCATGGGCGGCTTGCACGGCCATCTCACATAATTTTGTGTGAGCCGAACTTGCAGCCTCCTTCGCGAGCACGACCAACCTTGCACGTGTCTGTCAGTGACTTCACAACGTGACTTTTGGCACAACTGTCCCTCGTGTTTCTCTTCCTTTTACTAGGATTCTTTTCTAATCCGTTTTTTTCCTTTAAGTATTTTTTCCCCTCTTTAATTTCTCCGCGTACTCAATCCACACCTCGAAAGAAACACAGCCTTAGTTCCCACACCATCATTTCCTGAGTTTCATGCAGTGGAATTTAGCACAAATATCACTCTGCAAAGAGGGAAACCACATCATCTTTCCCTGTTACTCTTCTGTCCTCCTAGTAAACAGCCAAAAAAACAAAGAGGATCATTATGATGGAATTTGAAAAAATAAAATAAAATACAATAAATGTCATCCAATAAAGTAAGCAGAAAATAGCTGGATCGAACTGGGCAAATGACACGGACTTATCAGTGCCTTTCATGCTTTCTAGCTGTTGCACTTGGCTCTCAAGGCACATTAATAAATGCCTCAATGGATGCCAAGAGGCAGAACAGAACATGAGAACAAGCCCCCTCCATTCCACCTTTTGTTTCCTTTACTTCTCCTTCAATAATTGCAACTAATAAGTGACTCCTCACTGAATTGTTTAGTCTATGATGAGGTGATGATATCACTCACAGGACATCAAATTTAGACTAGATCAGATTACATGTCCTAGAAAACAGTAAACAATGGATTAAGAAAACAAGTGGATGCTTACTGTTTTTCTAAGTTTACTACTGTTGTTTTACCTTGCGGTCGTTGTTAAAGAAATGGAGTAGGATATGTTTTACAGATATTCTAGGGCTGTGCTAGGTTGATACTAATCTCATTAAGAATTGGGTTACCTCTTGATGGTTGTTGTCAATCTCTGATCAGGCCATGGCTCTAAGGTATAGCACAGCTTTGTGACCTGTGAATTCTAACAAAGAGGTAACCAGTCTTTGTGGTTTCAGGAACCATGCAGTAAATCTACAAACTGGAAGAAAATGTACAGAATAGCAGATAGAATGTTTGCCAAGCAGAAAAGAAAATCACACAATTGCATATAAATTATAATTGGGAGGGGTGAATGATGTGAGTACATAAATATATTCAAGTTCAGCACCTGCAAAAACAATGATATCCTGGAACCTATGCAGGTGATACAACGTCAGCATCCAATATTTAATTTCTTATAACTGTATATCACGTTGATCGGAAGGGGGATGTGTGAAAATATCAGCTCTAAACAAAAATTAGCGCAGACAAGGATTACTTGCATTCAAGCCACATGGATGAGACTTGCTTGATCTTCAAAGCTCCATCGCAGATGGAGCCATCGACGGCCTATTTTGGAGCTCGAATAGTATCACGGATACTCGAGTTAAACTGATGAAATTCTACTTTCCTTTGATTTTGCAGTACGCATAAAAGCCAGAGCCCACAAAACCAAGAGCTTGGCCAATGACATTCAACTGGGAAGAAAATGCAGCATGCTGTTTCATTAGCTGTGAACATGGAAAAGAATTAAGAGAAAAGGAATATTTGAAGTTACCGCATCGAATGGAAGCCCACCAAACAACAACCAGCCAAGTCCGATGGTAAACAGATCCTACAACAATATGCAGATTAAGTTTGACATTGTTATGGAAATGGCATGTGATTATGTATACCATGAGGGTGTATGAGTAATTATCCATTAATAGCATTATATACAGAGGTAGTGAGGGGCTACATAGGATCAAGAATAATTCTCCCTAGCCTAACATAGTATTAGAGCCATCATTCTTCCTCAGGTAGCCTTTCCTCTATTCCTATTCAGGTTCCTCTATGCTGATCATCTATGCAATAATTCTCCCTAGATGAAACGGAGGCCAACCAAGAGGTTGAGGTGGTTGGTCTAGCAATTATAATAGGCCCAAGTGTTCCCACTAGAATTGACTTGGACATGTCAGAGATACTTGTTATGATCCCTTCTTCCCTTCACA
Source organism: Zingiber zerumbet (assembly GCA_037833815.1). Taxonomy (NCBI): domain Eukaryota; kingdom Viridiplantae; phylum Streptophyta; class Magnoliopsida; order Zingiberales; family Zingiberaceae; genus Zingiber; species Zingiber zerumbet. The sequence goes on along the minus strand of JBBMJZ010000122.1, from coordinate 13,833,017 downwards.
TTCATCGTCCTTACAGTCAATGCAAGAGGTTCTATTCTATTCTTACACTATTATCAAATTTTGCCATTGTTGAAGTCAATCCTTCCCCTCCTTCAGCTCAAGTTCCCACTATTGAGGCTCACCCTCCCTCCTTCAGCCCCAAATGTGCATAACTCCTAAATATGCCTCCTATTGCAGCCCCCTACATGTATACAGCCGTTGTCAGCAACGTGATGTTGCTCTGGTGACTTGTTTTGACTCTACAGCACCCCATTGACATGCTACTATCCCGGATCTCTCTTGTTTTGGATACTCTCATACCCAGGCACCAGGACCCAAGAGACCATATGTCTTAAAGCAAGCATCAAGTTCTTAATTTGGGAATGTAGTTCAACTTCTTCAGTATAACATGATGAAGAGTGTGGAGTGTACCAGATCACTCGTGGTGGCCAAGTCAAGTGTAATGCAAGGTCATGGCCTTAGCAACACATGAGCTCATCTGGGTTAAGCATTTGATGGTCGAGCTAGGATACAACCCTACAGAGCTAATGGAATTGTATTGTGATAACCAAGCTATTATGCATTAGCCTCGAATCAGTATCTTATGAGAGGACAAAACAAGCATTGTTTGTGACCTCATTGGGTAGAAGATACAATCTAATAAGATTGTCATATCATATGTTTGTAATAAGTTGGGTATTGCAATATATTTGAACCAGCTTGAAGTAGGAGAATGTTATAAACATGGCATGTGATTATGTAAACTACGAGGGGAGTGTTTGTCTAATTGTCAATTAATAACATCTATATATACAAAGGTAGTAGGGGCTGCCTAGGATTATGAGGAATAATTCCCTCTAACTAACAGGCAACCCTGCATAAAGAATGCTGGAAGATAACCAGAAGAGGGTCTGTTGAAAAGGAAAACCAACCTTCAGATTTCCGCACATTGTTTGTGTGAGAGCAGAGTTCAAGGTCGTGTTCAAGAAAATGCAGTAGTTCAAGAAAAATGCCAAGATGCAGGAAAATAGCATCAAAGCCTGCAAAGTAAATAGGAAAAAGTGTTCCAGCATTGCAGTCTCAGTGCTGAGATTTTCTAGTTCAATGATTTCTAGTATGGATAAGAAATTTACCTGAAAACCAAGCGAATGAAGATAAGGAAAGTTCATTGTAAGTTCCAACTCACCACGAATATACGTCAAGAATAACAAAATTGGTCCGCATAGTATTCCTGAAATCAGCAACACAGAAATTTACATTCCACATACTGCATAAAATGTTAATTTTTTGGTTGATTACAGGTTCTACACAATGGTCTCCCGCCCCTTGGCGTATTACCATTACACCACATGAGCCCAAAGCTGTTTAGACCACTGGATTTTCCTGGGAAAAATATGTAGCTAACGGTCAAGATAAATTAAACAAACTATATATAAAGAACACAGAAAAAGCATGCAGTTATACCGACGCGGTTTATCGTCGCAAGATAAATTGCAGTTGTCATGTTAGCGGTGAAGACCATGCCATAGCCATAAAAATCATAGGATAGGTCTCGAGCTCCAGCAACAAAAGCTCCAAGGACAATCAACACAACACTGATAAAACCATTGGTATAATCATTAAGTATTGAATAAAATATTGAAAATGGTCTTGATGATATAAATAATGAACTGGAACAAGACAGAGTAGATATAAAAGAGCTTATGTAACATAAGAGGTTTTAAACTGAGGCCTACAATACAATCATGAATTGGTAACATTAAATTTAAGAAGATATATATGAGTGATAGAGAAGTCCAAGCAGTAAGAACAAAAAGTTTGAAAAAAATTACCTTCCGACAATGGGATATGTGTATTTTTGCCTCGTAAGTAAGTACTCTACAATCATCGTAAATACAACAGTTGTACGTCTAAGTGTGGTATACATTGGAACATTTACTCCACGAACAGACTCCATTACAGCCAACTGTACATAAAAAGCAGATGATAATCATGATATAATTAGTGGCAGGGTGTATGAAAAGATAGGTAAGTACATTGTTAAACCATGTAGGTTATGTACCATGTAAAGTAGATATGCGATAGACAGAGGAAGGGTATGCAAAACAGTTTGAAGTGGCACCAAGCCTGTTTTATGTGATTCACCATTTGCGAAAGAAATAATCCTCCATCGCCTCATTGCATAAAGCAGGCATGTTGAACTGATCATCTGCAAAATACCAGAATTTATCAGAGAAAGAATATAGACTTGAAGAACATGTAGTTTTACTATTAGTTGCAGACTTAGGAGTTGCTTTCTGTATGTAATTAGAGCTGAATGTCTTGCTAACTAAAGATCTCGCAATTAGATGGGCTAAATCTATGGTGATAAATTTAAAAGAAGCTAATTAGAATGGTCTTGATGAATTGAATCTATGGTAATCAAACAGATAGAAGCTAATTAGAGTTTGTATCAGAAATTAGAGATTAGAAAGAGGTAGAGAGGATGTGATTGAAGAGATAATAAATTCTAAATACAAATTAAACAAGATTCTACAGCCAAAGGACTGGTAATGCTTTAGCAATACTTGTATATAGTTTTTTTTCAAAATCTCAAAATATATTATTAAAATGAATATTAGACAACAGAAATGGAAAGAAAAAAAAAAGACCAAGATCTAAAATATTATGAAAAATGGATAAGTAAAATCATTGAAAAGAAACTAATTCTCGAACTACTAGTACGACTGAATAGGATGAAACTGCGGAATATGAATTAGCAAAGAAACTAGAAAATACTCCATACTCACTTAAAGAAACAAGAAATGCTTATGGATCTAAGTTTGATGAGATCTTTCAAACTTCAACATACGGAGAGCAAATCAGGACTTACTATAAATAGAAACATGTTAAATCCTATGGGGATTCGAAAGCTAATGATGAAAATAGATCATAATTCTTAAGGCATCAGGCAGGTTATATGGCCAGCTAAAAGAAATCTATTGGATGTTGTGAACGCAGAAAACAATTCAAAACATGTTTCTATTTGAAAGGAAAAGAAACTGATATTTTTTGTAAACAAGTGTAAAAGTAAAAAAAAAAAAAATGCCCTGAATCTTAAAATGACAATTAGCATATATTACAAAAAGAAAATTAGAAATTAAGACAAAAAATGAGAACAACAAGGAAAAAGGCATCATCCATTAGCCAAAATTTATTTATCATTGCTCAATTCTATAATACATTTATAGCTCTTCAAAATAGAGTTTGTATTTATATATCCCTGCTAAATGGATCCAATACAACCTAACGGACAAGATTTTTTAACTTTACTGAAAACCAATGATTGCTTAATAGCTATTAATACCAGTAATTGCTTTCATGGTAGACTATGTATACAAAGATGCCTGATAAAGTGAGTTAATATGACCTATAAGACAAGAATTTTATCTTTATGGACATTAAAGTTGATTGGCTAAGCTGTTAGGATGTAAAGTGAGTCAATATAGTCTCCTGGTCTAGTAGCATCTTAAAACTGACTATCTAACCAGTTATCCTAAAAGCTTGGGTGTTAGTAAAGGGATAAATTTATATTTATTTAATGAATCACCATACTTGTGCGTGTGGGACCAATGGGCATCGAGTCTTCTAATTTCAACATGCCCATTATTTGACTTAGAGGTACAGGATTTTTTTAGACAATTAGGAATCAGACCTTGGACATCCTCCTACTCTGGTACTATGTTAAAGTTGACTACTAATTTCTAGCTCCCAAAGCTCAAGTTGTTAAAAAAGGAACTGATTTATATAACGCACCACCGAATGTGTCCATCTGGGACCAATGAGCATGGAGTCTTCTAGCATCAACAATAGAATCCCTATAGCTCTACACTTTCTTAGTTTGCTCAAATAAGCATACACAATATAAACATGAATATATCTCAAAGGTAAACTAAAACAGATCTTGCAAAAATGTTCAAATTAATGATAGGAACAAAGAAGATGTATGAATTGGAGTAAAGATGAAAGCAAAATCAACTTAGAAACAATAGCAATATCCAAGAACAATATCCAGTCATATATGACATTATAAAGGCTAAGGAACTGATGTCCCATGATCTTATTTTGATATTACATGCTTAGAAGTAACTCCTGAGATAAGTTTAGTTGCCCACCTATTTGACATATTTGACTAATTTTCTTCATAAATTTTTCATGCAGCTGATATATCTATTAGCTGCTAGAATAAACCTCTCAATACAAGCTGAAACAAAAAGATTTCAAATCCAACCAAAACTAACAATGGCCAAGTGCAAGCAAGGAAAATGGTACACAAAGACACTCGGATTAAGTTTGACAATCACATATGCAGAATGTAAAGCATATAAGAAATAATAGTCTATATTTAAGAGAAAATATAGTACAGCTGCTGAGAGATCCAAAATTGAAACTGTTATAAGAGCAACTGAGAGTAAGATGGATATAAGATAAAGGGGTTGCATCCTCCTGAAGCATATGGACAATGATTAATCTCTGATGGAAAGAATGTTGTATTTGTTTTATTTATCTTATTACCAAGCAATGACAAGGTCAGCAAATATATTAACTCTTATATAAATAAATTGAGATACTATCTCCTGATGTAAAACCTACAGAACTCATGGCATACCTGAAAAAGAGTAATAACATTAGCAGACGGGAAATTATACGAAGATAGAACTGCTTTATTGAACATAACTAGAAGAACTGCAAAAAAGAACAAGCAAAAAAAAGTAAATTAATTGATATGAAAAACATATTAGGCAAGAGATAATGATAAATCCATAAAAAAATATTCATGGAAGCTTGATATCCTATATACTTGCCAACATCATTCCATATACTTGTTAAGATTAAGCATACCATATCCTTGTCAAGATTAATCATTCCATATATTCATACACCATCCTGAAAGTCTCTGAAGTACTTGCTTGTAAACTTAAAACATATGTACCTTAACTAATTAACCACAAAAATCTTGTCTTTATCCAGAACAAAACTTAAGTATATCAATATTTTCTGGTACGTTATGTGAGCAGATAATAACTAGAGAGAAAACAAAAACTCATTATACTTCCAACACCAGTAAACAGTCCGATTGTTTTTCAATAACCTCACACCAGCAAAAAAAATTTAATCCTTTCAGTATAATTTACTTTTATGTGTTCCAGAACTATCCAGAAAATGATTGCCTCTATACATGAGATGACTGTTTACTCAAAACTCCTAAAATGACAATTTATGTATAGAGCATTTTTGAAGCGAGATCAAGTAGAACTAGGCCTAGAATTTGACCGGACTAGGACGACAAATAAAAAAGGTTCATTTTTTCTGAAAATTTAAAAATAACAAATTTAAAGAAGAGCTGAACTCCAAATACACTAAAGTTCCTTCATATACCCAAAATAAAAAAAAAAAAAAACTCAAAAAGCACTCGAGCACAGGACAACTTATTCCAAGATCGAACACAAGAAAAGATGATGAAAAATAGGAGGACTACCTGCGCAGGACATGTAGGAGATGGCTGCAAAGGCACCTCGCTTTGTCATGGCGGATCCTCGGAAGAGGGGGGCGTTGTCGTCCACTCCTCGTAGCGGCGGCGGCGGGGGATCGGACACCGGTAGCAGCATGCTCTTCGGTGCCATCTACAATCGATGCAGATCCACCAAGCGGCCTCTCTATCGATCTTGGTCGTGTTCTCCCGGCGAAAGCAGGAGCGGAGAGAAGGTCAGAGCAAAAAACGAACTTGGTCGCTCGATCCCAAGAGACATTTTATTCACCCCACAGGGCCCACACCCGCACAACAAAGGCCCCGGCAATAAAAAATTAAAATTATATTTAAAAAACATAGAGACAAAAATATTTTTGATTTTTAAATTTATTTTTAATTAATATATGTTGTATTAGTTTCAGTAAAAACTTATTATAATAATACTAGAATAAAAGTATTTTTTAAATAAAAAATTAAATATTTTTTTTTAAAAAATAGCCACTATTTTAATGAAAATAATAATAGAAGGACCCTTTTAATTTCTCCGTTTGATCATAATATTTTACAAAACTCATTATAAACTACCCAACACTATAACATTTTAGTTAAAATTTAACTAAATATTAGGGCATCCCGATAAGTTGGCGTGAAATTTTTATAATTTCATATTAATATCACATAAAAATAAAAAAAATCCAACAACTTCTTTATTATTATAAAATATTTAGAAAATAGAAAGAATTTAAAGATAAGAAGAGAAGACGAATTGTAGTTCTTTGTGTCTTGTGAGATTACAAAGATGTTTATTTTAACGCCTGGTGAGAAGTAGGGTGGTAAATAAACTAAGTATTTATGAACAAATTTAGTTTTTAATTTAATTCGACTCGGTTTATTTACTGTCCTAATAAGAAGTAATGGAAATACACCCTTATATAATACGATAATCCAAAAGTCAATGGTCACTCTTGGATATGGTAACCCAAAAGCTAGTGGCACTCATGAATGTGACCATTCATTCAAAATGTTACATACACAATAAATGTATATCATTTATAACACTCACCCTTAATGTTTATTATATAAAGAATATACCTCATTAAAATCTTATTAGAGAAAACCCCAATGAGACAAAAAACCTAGTCAATAAAAAAAATACATCCTTCCTTATACATGTATTTTTGATATTACACTCTCTTGTTTAAGTCATCACTTAATATCTTTTGGATGCCGCATCCTAATCTTATGAGTCAATTTCTCAAAGGGTGCAAATAGAATGCTTTTGTGAATAAATCTATAGGATTCTCACTTGATTGAATTTCTATATATCAATATCTCTACTCTGTAGTAGATCATGTGTGAAAAATAATTAGTCCCCTCGGGGCGGTACGATGGTTAAGGCATGGGGTATTACCACATGAGGTCTTGGGGTCGAAACTCGGCGTGACCGAGAATAACCTCCCCCATATCTTGGCCATTTGCACTAATGGCTAGTAGTCACCCGTGATTTACCTCCTCCGTGTTGGCCTAGGG
>JBBMJZ010000122.1:13807965-13823640 GCA_037833815.1 Zingiber zerumbet | reverse complement strand
TTGCTCGCCATTGCAATTGTGATAACCTAAAAAGTGATTTAAGAATAAATTTATAGGATATAAATTAGTAAAATTTATTTATATAAATCAGTAAAAAAAATATTATCAAAATATAAATGTAATTTATATGAATTAATAAAATGTATTAGATTTTTAAAAAAATTAAATATAAAATTATGAATATAAATATGATTTATTTGAATTAATAAAATTTATTAGAATTTTTTAATATTAAATATAAAATCTAAATTAATTGATAATATTTATTAGAATTTTTAAATTTTAAATATATTTTTTTTATAATTTATTGAGATAATTTAATTCGAGTGTATAAAAGTCTATTTGAATTGCCCTATTTAAGTGAGGAATTGTTGAATTAAATAAATAATTAATTAATAATAAAAAAAAAACATCGTGCGATAACTCGCGACACCGTCATTGCTGCCACATGCGTTCAATAGCACCTGCGCCAAATTCTGGCGGCTGCGGACGCGTCGCCGGAAGCTTTCGGCGACATCTGTAGCTTCGCTCGAGGCTTCCGATATCACCATAAGCGTCGAGGACGCGCCCAGCTAGCGTTGCACGACGTCAGACGCATCCCATGACTCTATTGGCGCCACCTGAAGCCTCCAGTGAAGCGTTAGGTGCCGCAGGAAGCTTCCGGCTTCCCACGATGTCGAAAACGTCGCGGGAGGCAAAAACAAAAAAAAATTACATAACATAAATTTAAAAACTTACTGATCGTCCGGAGGAGGCGAGAGGCAATTGGGGAGTTACAACGGCGTGAGATCGAGGATTTAGGGCTTTAAATCGCAAAAAAATAGAATTTCTGCAACGCCCAGGGCACCGTCGAGCCTCGCCTGGGTGGCTGGGTTGCCTAGGCTGGCCGCCCACCGAGCGCTTAGGTGGCCTCCTAAGCCGCATTTTAGAACACAAATGTACTAGTTTAGTCTCTAGCATGCCAGCCTCCTTGATCATGCCAAGCATCTCACCCTAAGGGAGCAACTTCTATTCTCAGAAAGTATTTCACCTAAGTTTTTAATCTTGAAATGTTGATGGTTATAAAGTGCCAACTGTGCAATTCCAGTAGCATCATCACCCGTAATGATAATATCATTTCACTTGGACAATAAAGAGAATACAACTCCCTGATTGAGACATAAGATGGAAGACTGATTGGTGTATACGGCTTTTGGCCATGCGATATTAAGAAAAACTAAACTTTATAAACTAAGCTCTCGGAGAAACTTTCTAAACTTAGCTCTTGGAGATTGTTTTAGCTCGTACAATGAATTCTTCCCTTGAGTTATAAATCTGAAAGTTGCCTATATAGACCTGCTCCGGAAGATCACTACAGAGGAAGACATTTTTGATGTGATGAATGGTCCAATAAAAGATAGCAATGAGAGAAGAACTAAAGTAATCATGGCTACTGAAGAGAAAATATGAAGTTAATTAACACCATAAATCTGGGTGTCGTCCTTAGCTTAAGTTGATCGACAATGTCATCTGGTGAATATTTAACTGTGAAAACCTGTTTGTAGCTCACTGTAGGTTTCCCAGGAGGAACATTAATCAATTCTTAAATTCCATTGGAACATCTACCTCGTTCATCATAGCTTGTTTTCATCTAGAATCCAAAAGTGCCTCTAAGACATTGTTAGGAATAGATAATGTGCATAAAGAAGAAACAAAGATAAAGTATTTGGGTGACAACAAAACATAAGAATAAAATGAGACAGTGGCACACTTATCAGTGCCCTTGTAAAAGCAATGGGAATGTCCTAATTAGGGGGTGGGGGATTTGGGATGGCTGTCAGTGGCCAGAGAGTAGGAGAGTTGTGAGAAAGTGTTGATGTAACTTCACGTTGTGGAAAAGAGGCATCTTAAGTGGCTGAACCTCATAAGATGCATCTCTAGATGTAAGCCTCAAAAGGTGGAGGAAGTTTCGCGACTGGAGTAAGGAAGAATGGTGGTGTAGGAATCGGAAAACCTTCCTTGATTGGCTTAGGCAGGGATGATGTAGATGACTAGAAAGGAGTGGACTTGAATAAGGGCACATCAACAAAGATAAAGACACAGCGAGACTTAGGTGAGCAACAACGGTTGCTTTTTTTTTAGGTGTGAATAACCAAAAGGGATGCATTTGAGAGAATGTGGTGATAGCTTATCAAGGCCAAAGACACGAGATGAAAAAAGCAAGTGCATCTAACCCTCTGTTTGGGAGGAGGTGAGTAAAGGGGAGGGAAGGGTAAACATGGGTAAAAAATTTTTTTACACTTGTTTGGGAGAGAGTGAGTCATGAAGGGGAAGGGGAGAGAAGGGTAAAGCTTCCCCTTGCATGCTCGGGAATCAACGAAATTTCTTACACCCCAATTTGGGGTGTAAGGAAGGGGAAGGAAAAATTATTCTAATTTTATCCTTATTTATTTTTTCACATGCAGATTTATTAAAGAAATAAGAGGATATTTTTATAAATTTATATATTTAACCTTTATTTCCATCCCTTTCCTCTCAAATGAACTTTCCCTTCCTTCCAAACAAGGGTAAAATAAATATATTACTTTCCCTTCCTTCCCTTCCCTTCCCCTCCCTTCTCCTTCCATTAATGAACTTTGCCTCACCCCATCCAAACAAAGGGCAAATCTTCTAAATCAAAACTCGTGTTGCTCTTTTAAACATTTAAAAATATTGTTCCACCTATAATATACTATGGATGACAATTTCCTTTGAAATTGATGAGAATTTGACGTAGACCCGAATAAAAGAGGATATAGAAGAAAGTTTTATACTCAATAATAGTAATCGGATAATCTGATATAGGTATTTTATTTTTTTGTATAGATATAGAGACGGATGTGGTAAAATACTATCCAGAATGGTAGATAATAATAGGATGATGAATAGAATAAGGATACTTGATCCTCCGATTAGTATAAAACTTAAATATCCCAGGGATATAAAGATAGATATGAATATAAATATAATAAATAAAAATAAAATCCTATCTAAATCCTCCCATGTCATCCTTATAATATACCCTTAAAAAAATATCACTTTACTAAATCATCAAAGTTTTAATATTATCCACGTACCTAACTTTTATAATTTTTAAAAAACATAGCACATTTCCTCTCCTGTATAGAAAATAATTACTCGGATTTGTATGTGTGCATATTTAAAATTTTATTTACCCATGTAAAAATTAATTATTCTCAATTTATATTATCAAGTTTATATCCAATGGCAGGGATATATTAAGGGTATCTGCATGAATACATTATTTTTTATTTGAAATGATTCAAATTTTTCTAGATCTAAATTGACTAATAATCTATACTGTTTAAAAAATTTAAAATTTTGATGTTTTTAGAATTAAGGAAGTTCTAGGAACTTATTAGCATGATTTAGCATGATTGATCAGTGAGTATTGTTTTAATGTTTATAATGAGTTTAAGATAAATTGTATTAATTCTTTATAAATTTAAAATTTCACTATTTTCAAATTATACTGCCTGAAAACATGGATATATTAAGAAGATTTTTATGAATATCTTAGTTTTGATTTGAAATGTTTTTAAATTCTCTAAATTCGTTAGATAAAATTGTCTAAAGGACTTATACCATTTAGAAATTAAAAAGTTTGAATTTTTTTAAACCAAGGGAGTCCTTATGAACCCATTGGCTAAATATTCAAAAATGTTAATTAATAAGTATCTTTATTTTTTTTATGATGATAAAAGGTGAAGTTGTCATCTTAGTACGAGCTTTAAATAAATTTACTCAAATTTTGTGAGTCTGAAAATTCATTGTTTTTTATTTATGTTATCAAATTCAAATTTAATTGCATAAATACATTATTTTTTTTAAATAGTACATTAATTTTTTATTTAAAAATTATTAACATTATTATTATAAATTGGCCGCATCATTATTTTGTTAAGAGAGTTAATTAAGTGCGTCAATAATTAGGAGTGGATTTTTTTTTGAAAGTTTCAAGTATTATTTATAGTATAATCGTGCTGTTTAAATGATTTTTTTCAATTTATTTTAAATAAATTAATCTATTCTTTTCTTTATCGGATTATATATTATATATTATTCAAGTAGCAGATATTTATAATTTATTTTTCCTACGTGTAAAATATTCCAATTTTATCAAGTTTATCTCATTTAAGAAAAAAAATATTTTGGATTAAAATTTCTGCAAATTACTTAACCAAAGTTTTGGAATATCAAAATCACATATTCAAATTTTAAAATTAGTAAATCAAGTACTCCATATCAATTTTACCCCTCTTAGTATTATTTCCAATCTATTGATAAATATATCAATCCATTAAGAATAATTATATGGCTTGAACAATCGATTGAGGGAATTTAAATCGGTTAGAAATCAATTGAAAAAATGATTTCTTTTTTAATACAGTGTTTTAAATTAATATTTAATAATATGAATATAATCAAGAAAACTAAATAAATACAAAGGATCTGATTTCATTTCTAAGTTGTCTATGTTTATCAACCTATTTTGACCCGATTTTAATCGATTTGTATTAAAAAAATTAGTACTCTCAATATGATGTATCTCAATGACATTTAAGGATATGAATATAATTAGGATACTAGACAAACACATAGGATCATGTCATTTTGAGCTCCTAAGCCTATCAGCCGATTGTGGTCGAAAATGAGCCAAAATCGAATTATGGACCTAAAGCTGGGAATGACATGAAATTAGATCTCTATGCATTCATGTAGTTTTCCTAGTTATCTATTCCTCAAACATCATTTCCATATGTTAGATGGAGAGTAATACTTTTTTGAACATCAATGTATATAAAATATCAAATTCGTGTTCAGAAAATTATTACTCTCAATATAATGTATGAAAATGATGTTTGAAAGCATTAATATAATTAAGAGAACTAGATAAACACATCAAACTTAGTTTCATCTTATGTCAAGCTTTCTAGGTCGACTAGCCGATTTCGACTGAAACTGACTAGTGAACCTAGAGAACTCTGGATAGCATTAAACTATGTACTATGTACTATGTACTATGTATTCATTAAATTCTCTTGATTATATTCATGTTCTCAAATATTATTTTCATACTTCATATTGGAAGTCGTATTTTTTTTAACACGAATTAAAAAAATTTAATTAATTACTACAATATAATAATTGATTAAGGGCATTACTGTTGGGGCCTTGATCACCGGGGGGGATTAGACGGTTGCCCACTTCCTTTGCTTTTATATATTTGTTAGTGCAACATAAATACACACAATCATATATGAAAGCTAACACTAGAAACAAGAAGAAAGCAAAAGAAACCCTAACACATTTGCTTACGTGGTTTAGAGATGATGCTCCCACTCTATGGCTATCCGTAAAGTGGACGATCCCTTAATCCATCGATGGATTAATTTCCGGAACTTCAGCTAGCTCAATCCTCCTTGTCAGTAGAGGAACCTCACCACAAACTCAATAAAAAACTCTTTGATTGCTTTGAACTCTAGAGACTCTATTAGGGGTTAACCACCTTTAATTTCATCATCAAAGGCTATTATACTTACTAGTCGACTGACCTCTGTGGAATTCTACCTTTACAACCTAACAGCTCGATTCCATTCGCCTGCTCACCATGGATCAATCTATTGGTCTTTATGGGCTGAGCGAACGGAAGCAATTTGTTAGCTCCCAGTCGACTGCCGAGTCAACTGGACCAGTTGACTGATGACGTTATCAGTTGTCTGGTGACTTTACTAGTTGACTGCAACCCCCGAGTACAATCACTCATGCATTTGTCCTCGCCCACACAACCTTGACCTTGCCTTTTAGCCTCATCCATCAATCTTGCGTCCCTTAGATGTTTTCCTATCATTTACGTCTTGCCTTCAAGTGCTTCCTTCGCCCTTGTCCTTATTATCGGGTCTTCCTTTGCCAAGAGGCTCTTTATCTCAGGTCTTCATCCTTGCCAAGAAGCTCCTCACTCCCAGGACTTCATTTGCCAAGAGCTTCTCGCTCCAGGACTTCATCCTTGCCAAGAGTACCTCGCTCTGGGTCTTCACCTTGTCAAGTCACACTTGGACTTACACGACCAAGTCTCAAGCTTGGACTTACACCGCCAAGACACCCATGCTTGGACTTCACCTTTGCTCGGATCACACTTGGTCTTTCCTTACACCTGTCACCTGCACACTTAACAACGCATATCAAATACAGATGCAAACTCTAACTTAAACCCTTTACCTAAACATCAAAATCTAATGGTACACCGATTGCTCCAACATTCAGCTCTACTGTTCCGCATCACATATGCTCAAGAGATGTCCCACATATTACAATTCTCTAGCCTATGTCCAACTATCATAACACGAATAGTAACAAAGGAAAATACTCATCAAGCCTATGTCCAACTATCATAACACGAATAGTATTCATTTGTATACTAATTTATAAACTTAGACTAATCATTTTCTTAAGGGTCACAAAATATTGATCGCAATTGATTGTACAAATTGTGTTTACTAAGAAAACACTTTGGTGGACTCATCATTCCTTTATCTATTGCATAATCTTCCTCTATTTTTTAAAGTAAGATTTGGATCTATTTCAGTACTTGCTGAGTTGCATGCTATATTGCTTGTTTCTTTAAGGAGATCTATAACATTTTTCTTGAGAGATGAAAATATCATGCTTAGAGTGAGCCACCTCAATTCCAATAAAGTATTTCAACCTTCTTAATGCTTTGATTTCATACTCTTTTGTCAACTTAGAAATTGTCTTTTTTTTATCATCATTTCCTGTCACTATTATATCATCAGCATACACTGAGAGCATGTGGCTCCTCTTGAAGAAGACCGTTAATAAACAATGTATAATCCCCTTGGCTTTTCTATACCTTATAACAGTCATAACTTCACAAATCTGCCAAACCATGACCATGCTAGTAGTGATTGCTTAAGTCTATATAAAGCTTTCTTCAATTTACAAACAGAGTGAGCATTCAAATTGTTACCATATCCTACTTTCACCCATATATATTTCCTCTAGTTCTCGGTGAAAAAATGCATTCTTGACATTAAAGTGTTGTAACTCCCAACTATTATTAGTTGCTAATAACAATAGAATTTTAACTGTATTTATTTTTGCAATTGGATCAAAAGTCTTTAGATAATCAATCCTATAGGTTTGAGTATATCCCTTAGCCATTAGTCATTGCCTTATACCTCTTTATTGATCCATCTGCTCTATATTTCATTGTATGGACAGACCCATTTACACCCCACAAGTTTCTTTCCTTCTGGCAAGTTCACCAATTCCTATGTTTTGTTCTTCCCTAATGCCTACATTTCTTCATTCATGGCTTGTTTCCATATCTCATTAGATAATGTCTTAGATAAAGTGGTAGGAATTGTTAGTGGAGTTAGCACTAATAATCAAAACTCAGGTTTTAATATATGACAAAAGCTAAAGTTAGATTATGTGTGATCTAATGTATTTATTATGTGCGCAGGCTAAAGGACTTGGCATGTCTAAAGGACCTTATACTAGGCTGAAGTCCAGTTATTTCAAGAAGGACCTAATAACTGGCAGGAAGCCGATATAAGTCAAGAGAAGACCTAATATCTGACAGGAAGTTCAGTTGTTGGGTTTGCAAGACCTGACAACTGGCTGAAATCTAGATAGAGGATTTGGCAAGAAGACCAGGTGGATCAGACGTCAAGCAAGTCTGTCTAGGGTAAGTTAAGATAAGCAACAGAAGGAAAGATCCAGTGAGGATGAGTCTTAGTAGGGTTGTAAGCACTGGTCTAACTTAGATCTATTTTAAAAATCGAAGTTGAACCAAGACTATGTCTTGGTTTTGATAAGACAGAAATCTAATTCATAAATTCATTTTATTATATTATGTACTAACTCTATTTTGCATGAAATTTTATTATTTGAACTAACACGCTTTTGTAAGAATTAACTATAAAAGATAAGCCTCATATGAACAGTGCTTGAGGCGCCCTCAGCTAAGGCATCGGAGACGCCTCAGATGGATGGAAGTGCCCCAGAACGGATAAGCTACGAGAATAAAGTTTCAGCGCTAGAGGTGCCTCAGGTTACCGAGGCGTCTCGGGTTGATACACTCGAGGCGCATTCAAATGATTGGAGGCACCTCCAAATGGATAAACAACGAAACTCGAGGATCAGATCAGTTTTAATAGAGGCACCTTAGTGGACATTGGAGGCGCCTCCAATGACCTATATAAGGAAGATTTGGCCAGCTCTTCTACAACAACTTTCTAACAAGCTTCCAAGCTCATTCTGTTGCACCATCTTCGTGCTTTTACTCTACTATGACACTACTATGCCCAACTGCTACAATTAAAGCAACACCACCCTCAAACTACACTCTTCACACTTTATAAGTGTCAGTAACGTTTTTTTTTTTAGTTAAATACTATTTTTCATGCATAAGAAAGTGTAGTTTGTTCCACTTTTTCTTTTGTAACTAAGATTTGATTGTTTAGTGGATTACCCATCGAATACGTCCCAAAGGGGTGTGAGCCTTAGAGTAGGAGTCGACCAAGTAAAACGTGTTCTGATTCTTTTGGTTCTTTTTCTTATTCTTTTTTCTTCCGCTATGTACTGATTTTCAAACAGAAAAAGAAAAGTTTTTAAAACATGATTCACCCCCTCTCACATTCTATACGACCCTACAATTAGTATCAAAGCAGGGGTCACTCTGAATTGGTATGACCACTATTCGAGTAGAAGTTTTTATTTTTATTTTTCATTTTTAGTTTTTCGCATTAAGCCAAAATTGGTGCAATCACCTTTTGTGACAAATCTTTTGATTTTTATAATTGCTCGAAGTTGGTGCAACATCACTCTAGTCATTTTTGCATTTCTTAATACCACACTACTTAACCCAAAACGTAGTCTTGAAAATTTCTTGTAAAATTTTCTTTGCAAGAACCATATGACCTAAAATAAAGAATATAGTACCGCTCGTCCTCCACTTTTCAGCGAAGATGACTTTCCATACTATAAGAGGAGAATGGAAGTGTACTTGATCAGTGGTTCACTATACGATGAGATACAAGGCTCCAAGAGATGATGCAACCGATGTCCCACTTGACCCAAAAAATTAGAATCCGAAAATGAAAAAAAAAAGGCCAAGTCAACTCGAAGGCATTGAACATGCTACAATGTGAGCTGATAAAGGAAGAACTCAATCAGATTGGATCATTCAAAAATTTGAAGAAGTTGTGGGACAAGCTGATTGAACTATATGAAGACATAAGCGATGCAAAGGTAACTAAATGAAACTTATTGCTTAATAATTTATTTAACATAAAAAAACAAGATGGAGAAATAATAAATCAATTTCACGCAAGGACAAAGAACATCTTCAACGGACTGACCTGATCAGCCACCAGCTGGAAAAGAGGAATATTATAAGGTATGCCTTAAACTCATTTCCTTGAAATCAACTATGGGCATCTATAGTAGATGTTTATAAAGTTTTGGGAAACTTTTTTCTAAATTAAAATTAGATGAATTTTTTTTAATTAAAATTGCATGAACAGACTAACTCAAAATAGGTCGAGAAAAGTATCTTTTCTTACAAGTTCTACCAAGAAAGTGAAGATAAAAACCCGAGCCAGAAGATGAGTCTGACTCGGGATCAGATGAAGAACTAGTGAACCTAGTAAGGAAGATGTTCATTAGAAAGAAAAAAACTTCACCAAGAACGATCTACAGAATATGATCAAGTCTACACACCTGCTTTGGATGTAACAAGAAAGGTTACTTCGAGCACAAATGTCCAAATCTAAAAAAAGACAAGTCTAACAAAAGACAAAAATGAAGAAGGTGCTCAAAGCCACCTGGGACGAGTCTTCTTCAGAAGAATCGGATGTTGAAGAACCGAAGCAAGCAAACTACCTCGCACTAATGGCAACCAGATCTAAGTCAGAAACTGATTTAGATCGAGAAGATGAGTCTGAGTACAAATCAAGCCACAAATCTGTATCCGTTTCTGAATATTCCAATGAGATAGAACTTAATTATACAGAAAGTTTTATAAAATAATTGTATGTTTAAATAAAAAATTAACTAAATCTGAAGAATAAGTTAAATTGCTTCTTTAAGGAAAATCAACACCTCAAGGAATAACTTAGCTTAGACTCCTCAACTGAACAAATTCAACATGGAAACTCAACTCAAGTTGCAAAACTTGAGGAAGAAAATTCTATATTGAAATGTGAAGTTGAAAAATTTAGAAAATTTCTAGAAAAATTTACCACAAGATCCAAGTATCTAGATATGATACTAGGATCCTAAAAAACTGTATGCAACAAATCCGGACTCAGATACAAATCCAACTCAACTAATAAAATATTTATTTCACTTATTAGTTAAAACAAGAGGCAAACCAAAGCATGGATTCCGAAAGTTTACCTAACCAAATAAGTAGGACAAAATCAATATTATATGTCTAAAAGTGAAATTCATTACTTAAATACAAACAAAGAGTCTATGATTCAGGGAAACGCCAAATTAGTTGGAACCTCAAGAACATAACCTACCCACTTAGATAATTAAGGCTAGATAGGAAAAGGATAATTTGATTCTTGTTCAACATAGTACTAGGGTGGAGCGAGATAATAGTACGTTAGAGAAGCTCGGTCTAATTAGTGTAAAGCATACCCTACTTGGTTTACTTAACTAAGTGAAACTAATTGAAACTACCTCGCCACATCCTAGACTAGTTAGACCAAAGTTTTTCAATAGGAAGGTTAAATATACAATTTTTTAAAAAAACTTAATCTAGAAGTGGTCATTGTTCTGATACCCAAGAACGCCCCTGTGCCTCGTCATAGTCTGGAAGCCAATTTTTAAAATGTATATTTAGCTGTCTAACAGTTAAGCCTGAATCTAACACAAATCAAACAATATATAAAATACAAAATGAATCAAGTAAAATTGACTAAACATCTCACAAAACTATAGGATTACCTGAGTTGAAAACTTAAATTGGGTGAGATGAATAAGTTAACTAAAGTTTAAATCTAAACTAAATTTAATTAAACATAATTAAATTAAAATTAAAATTTTAATTAAACTTAAATTAAACCTTAATTAAAACTTTAATTAAACTTTAATTAAATTTAATTAAAACTTAATTAATGATTAAGTAATTACATCTCCTATTTTTTATAGGAATCTAAATGGATACTGGATAGTGGATACTCCAGACACATGACCAGAGATCGCACCAAATTCACTAAACTAAAACTCAATAGCATAGGAACAATTGCCTTTGGAAACAACGATAAACTTAAGGTAATCAGAATAAGTAATATTGAACTCGAATCTGATTTCTTTATTCGAAAAGTATTACTTGTCAAAAATTTTAAATTTAACTTAGTATTAGTCAGTTCTGTGATTTTAGTTATAAAGTTAAGTTTCTATCATCTAAATGCCTGATAAGCACACAACCCTAACACAAAACTTAAGGGTTTTGGGCAAAGTAATATCTATGGAATTAACCTAACTCATTCCTCACTTAAATGTCACTTAACACAAAAAGAGTAAACCCGTGGCACTTTAGGAATATCACTAAATTAAATAAATGGCTTAGAGGATTACTAAAATTACCAAACTTAAAACCAACAATTTGTAATGCTTGTCAAAAAGGAAAACAAACTACATCAATTCACAAAGCAACTAATCAAGCTCAAACCAACTCAATACTTGAACTATTACACTTAGACTTATTTGACTCACATAGAATTCAATTAATAAGCGGAAGTTTATATTGCTTAGTATAATTTCACTTGGGTAAAATTCTTAAGAAATAAAGATGAAATGGAGTAAAAAGCCTTAAATGTGAAGTCAAAGAAATGAGCATACTCACAAAAAAAATATATGAAGGAAAAGGCTTTCAAAAAGACCTTCAAATTGGAGATTTAATCAAGGAATACGCTCTAGCCATGTTTCTTGACATATGCATGTTCCTACAGAAGAAATTTGATGGAAAGCAGAGCTAAAACGGAGTCTAGAGCTTCCAAAGTGTCCAAGTCGTGTAGAACTCACATGGCCATGTGAAAATCAAGATTTTCCTATGCCACGGTCGTGTGGATTTCACACAACCATGTCTAAAAAAGGGCACGGCCGTGTGAAATTTTCTACATCGCCAATCCACGTAGTTCAAACCATTTAGCATATAGTCTGTGATCTTAGATATTACAGACACCACATCCATTACAATAAAAGGCTTATTTTCAGCCATAAAAATTTATCCTAAAGGAGTCAAACAAAATTAGAATCCAAAGGAAGATACAAACCAACCACGTTGGTCGACTTTGTGTGCATACAAAGGCGGGAAGGAGAGGGCTTTCTTCTCCTCTGTTCCTGCAAGTAAGAGAGCAGCAGGCCGTAGGAGATTTCTGACGGACGATGGTGACAGAAGGGCGCATCGACAATTTCAAAGATTCTGGAGATTCAAGTTTTGGCAGCAACAGTTTTGAATCTGTTTGATCTGGCAGCTTTGGTGGAGGCTTAAAGAAGGATGAAGGCAATAGTGGTTAGCTTGGATGGTGTGGTGGCTTCTTGGCGAGGAGATAAGTGGTACGATGACCTCCTTCTTGTACGAGCAGGATGATGGATATAGCAGAACCCAAGTGAAAGCCGAAGACAAAGAGCCCTAGATCACCATCGAAAGTTAATCGCAACAAATTGAGAGGGGCCTTCCTAGATCACCGCCAAAAGTTGATCGCAACATATGAGAGGGATGAGAGGGACCTTTCGGGTCTAAGTTCCCCCCAAATCAATCGGAGATGAAGTCCTAGATTAGTCCCTTCAGGAGATGAATCCAAGGAAGAATTGAAGACAACGCGCAGTCCCTTGGCACGAACAAAGACGGCGAACGACAAAAGAGGCGATTGGCAAAGGAGCTACAAGAGGTGATCAGCGAAAAAAAATACTGAGGCTGCGAAAGAGGCAACGATGAAGGAGTGTTGGAGCCGACCGGAAAAAAGAGCAAAACCTAGTGACAGGTTCGCACGAACAGATGACGGAGAAAAATAAAGCGCCAAAGAAAAAGGGAGAAGAGAGAGAGAGGGGAAAGCTGCAGCGGAAACCTAATGTTCTCATACCATGTTATTTGAGATAAAAAGAATACATCCACTTTATTGAATAGTGAGACATAAATATACAAACTAGGGATATATTTTAGGAAATTATAATTAATTGGCAGATATATGTTAACTAATATGTACTGTGATATTATGGTAACTAATATATACCGATATATTATCTATAATATATATATATATAATAGAAGCATTTGTTTCCATCATTGTTTACTAATAAAGATCTTTTATCTTTCAATTGTGAAGTGTGTCGACTAGCCAAGCATACTCGCACCCATTTCTCTCCCAAACGATATAAATCATCTACTCTTTTTTTATTAATTCATAGTGATATTTAGGATCCCTCACAAATTCACACCTCTAGTGGAAAAGATGGTTTATCTCATTTATTAATGAGCATACAGGTTACTTGGGTTTACGTTCTTAAAGACAAATATGAAACTAGTAGCATCTTCAAAGTCTTCCACAAAATGATCAGACCAATTAAAAACAAATATCCAAATTCTTCGAACCGACAATGCCAAAGAATATTTTAATGTCATTTTAGGTGACTATTTAGTGGAAAATAGAATTGTTCATCAAAAGCTCTTATGTCAATATTCCACAATAAAATGGAATTTCTTAACGTAAAAATCATCATTTGCTAGAGGTTGCCCGTGCCCTTATGTTCACCATGTATGTTCCAAAATATTTATAAGACGATACAATCCTCATTGCTACGTATCTTATCAATCGTCTCCATAAACTTTGTCACACCTTTGTCTCTTCTCACCCAAATATATCCAAAAATTTCCAACTTCAATAATCTACCTTTGAAGACATTGGATGCATAGTCTTTGTGTATATCCATACCTAAAAGCATAAGAAATTTGACCCTCAAGCCCTTAAAGCTGCCTTTGTCGGGTATTCTCCTACTCAAAAGGGTTGCTGGTGTTATTGCCCACGCACAAAGAAGACATGTTACTTGTGATGGCACCTTTTTCTAAAGGTACCCCATATTTCTCACAAGAGAGGAAGGATGATGAAGTTTTAAAATTGGTAGAAGATGAGAACTAGAGTGTGCCACGACTTAATCGTGTCACAACACACGGCCATGGAACGTCCTCAAATGACGATAAAGATACCCTTTCTATCCTTAGTGTTAATTTGGACACCACACCTCCCTCCATGTCTAATCTTATCCAAGTTGGTCCTCAAATTAGTGGAACAAAGAGAGTATCGAGTCAAAACCTACATATCTTAGTTTATTTAAGGAGAAAAACTTCTCAAGCTAATGAAGAAATTGTGAACTTGGTATAAAAAATGTTTATGTAAATGGAGAGCTTAAAGAGAAGGTTTATATGAATCAACCTCTAGGATTTAAAGGAAATTTGTGTGGTAAAACTGTATGTAAGCTCAACAAATCTCTCTATGGTTTAAAACAGTCACCTCGTGTCTGGTTCGATCGATTCTCCAAAGAACTTTGGATATATTTAGGGACAAGCAGATGATGTTGGATTGGGTGGACCGGCTAGAAGGGGAGGATAGCCTACAATTTAAAATTTGAAATCTTTTGCATTCTAACTAGAAAGGGCACACTTAATTAATTAGAAAATATGAAACAACCCTAACTATCACCTTACTTAAATTATACTGGAGTTTTTTTTATATAATATATATGGCCGAAACTTATACTTATAGAATCAATATTTAAAAACTAGTTCACTAACATTTTTGAAATAAAATCTCAACTGCATTAAAATCCAAATTTGTCAAACACACAAACATAAGTCTAAACAAACTATCTAAAAATCATTCAAAACTCATTCTTCAAATAAAAATTCAACATTTAACTTTTAAGAATATTCAACTCTCAATTTAAAAATTCTCTCATAAGAACTCATTTAACATAGTTTTGCGGAAGTGTAAAGTCCTCGGGAGTGTACTGTCATACCCGGTTCAATCAAGAGTCAGAACCTCCGACCTCTATATTTTCATCACCTACAACCATTCAACCCTAGCGAGTCTAATGACTCAGCACATTTAAACCCTAATAGCAAATACATAAATATACAGTCACATGCATTTAAAAATATTTTTAATAAAAATACATTTAACTTTTAAATCATTTGCATTTTCAGTCACATAAATATTTAAAATACTTTAAGCATCATATACTTTTTCCTCATTATTAATCCTAGACATTTTAGGTGAGGTTTGATCATTGAAAGTGACTCCTTTATCCTCTATTCGATTGATCCATCTATAAACCATCATACCAAGCGACGGAGTTTAGGGACCCTCCTTCGTCGCATCCCTTTGGCCTATATATGAGAATCTGACACTGGCCTCCCTCCGGGGCCTTTTCCCATAACCAGGCTCCCTCTAAGGCCTTTTCTCTCGCGGTATTCCCATTAATCATTTTGTTAGTTTACTAGAGTGTAGTGACCACTTCTTCGTCGAATCCCTTTGGTTGTATATGAGAATCCAATATTGAGTTTTTTTTCTGGTCTTTTCCCTCTCATCGTTTTCCCTC
>JBBMJZ010000122.1:13758623-13778488 GCA_037833815.1 Zingiber zerumbet | reverse complement strand
ATTTGAACCATTAACCCGGTTAACGCTCCTGCGTCGCCCGAGTTATTTCTCTCTTGCAGAGCAAGAAACTCCTTCCTTCTCAGCTCAGTATAAATCATGCATCCACCCTCGCCATTCATTTCGATTCATCTCGAAGACCTAGCGATCGGAGGTGGTAGCTGAGCGCAATGAGCAGCATCGGCACAGGCTACGATCTCTCCGTCACCACCTTCTCCCCCGATGGGAGAGTGTTCCAGATCGAGTACGCCGCCAAAGCTGTCGACAATAGCGGGTCCGTTCGATCCGCTTCCGCTCCTCCCCCTTTCAGTAGATGTTTCGTCGGTCCATTTTAGGGCTCTTTTGTCTTTCTTTTGCTGTTTCCGATGTTTTAACTGCAATGTGGTTTAATTTTTTTTTCTTCTTTAAACGCGTCGCAGGACTGTGGTTGGGATCAAATGTAAGGACGGAATTGTTTTGGTATGATTCTTTGAACTTCGTTTGCTTTTTTATTCTCACTGCTTGCAGTTAATGGCTTCGTCTTTGGTGAAAAATCAGGGTGTCGAGAAGCTAATCTCATCGAAGATGATGTTACCGGGATCTAATCGGAGGATTCATGCTGTTCACCGCCATTCTGGCATGGTAAACTTAGACCATAGATATTGATTTATTGATTTATTTATTTATTGTCTCTAGGCGTTTCTTCTTTTGCTTCTGCGATGCTAATTTCATTAACTTAGTAGGATTAATCAGTAACATTGGTTAGAATTTAGAGGCGGTGGTGTGCGGCAGTATATAGTTGAACTGTGTAGATGTTGACCCTTGCCTTACCATTTTTACCATTCCTGTAATTCTTGCTAGAGTTTAGATACTTTGGATTTATAATCGCGTGATTTTCATGTGCACTCTAGCCTAAAGGACACTTGTATTAGATTGTGATAGGATCGCCATACTTGATAAACTAGATTGTTTTGTAGGTAAGAAACAACATATAATATCTGTTTAATTGTACAGGCCTCTAGCTATATTAAAATTTGTATACAATTGGCATATGCCCATCCAAACCCATATAAGCACCCAAACTCAACTAAAAAAAGGTTGCATTGGAATTGTGTACCCAAATAAAAATAAACTGGGGCTGTGATATATATACATGTGTCCGTGTGTCTCAGCGATAGTAACGAATGATTAAAATCTCGGTTAATACGGAAACAAATAACCTATTCTACTTGCTTGATAATTCAAATAAACTAAATATCAGGAAATGAAGTTTTAAAAATATGTATATATTATATTGTTCAGGTACCCGATATCAGATTATCATAAACAAATAAAATGAACTAAATATCAGTAAGCTAATATTATAAAAATATGTACATACTATATTGTTCAGGTAATCTGATGTCCGATCATTGTAAATATGAATACACAATTCGCACAACAACCTGAATGGGAAAAATCCAAGCCCATCTCAATTAGCATAAACGAGTACCTGAAATCAATTAAGAAAGCTCAGCTATTAGGTGTACAGAGTACCTGATTTAAAGTGTGAGGAAGAAGTTATCTGATCTCTTGAGAATTGAACTGTGGAGTAAGTCTACAATGGAAGATCTCAAAGGAATATCTATACGATAATATGTTACATTGTTATAGTGCATTGTTTCATGCAACAGATATGTTGCTGGTTCTGTAAAGTATTTGCACACATTAATAGAATGAAAGAAGGAAACCTTTAGCCATTTATCTCTATGGTTACATGCTTATCTTCAACTTGCTAGGAAATTTGGACCTTAAATGCATCCAATCCATATAAAATTGCACCATGTCATAGCATATGATATGCTTAATGATTTATTGCACTCACAACTATATTCTTTGTATAATTGCCTATTTTATATTGGTCGGGGGTATCCTCTCTCCCTCCAAAAAGAAGAGGATAGAAATTTTGTTTCACTTCTGGTTGTGATATTCCTCAAATGCAGTCAGGGTGCACAAACTCTTAAGTATCAGCTTGAATGAAATAGTGTTTACAATAAAAAAACTGTATATTTATTGAAATTGAAGGAGTTGATTGCGAATTGCTCGGTGCAATTTATCCACATCAATAAGAACTTGTGGAATCAATATCCTTATTGTCAAAATAAAACTGATTCCTATATTTACAATAACTCATTTTTTCAGTCAAAAATTTTAATATGCTATATTTGTTCCTAGCGAATAGGTTGCACTGGCGCACATGCTATTCAGTTGTTTTCTCATCATGTGTAATAGTGTATATACCTATTATGTCAGTATCACACATATAACAATGCAAGTTATTTCACTTATTATGGTCATATTCTTGGTTTTGAAATTCTGATTCCATCTCTGCCCTTTTATCGGTGTCTTGTAATAGTATCCATATTTTGTTGGAGACAATGTTTTATTTTCACATCTTCAACAGGCATGTGAAAGTATAAATTACTAAAGCACTATGTGCAGGGATATATATCATCCTTATTTACCCAGGAAAATCAATAAAGAATTTCTTTAGTCACATCTAGATATATCTGGCAGAGGCTCAATTGTTAACTTAAAACGGGAAAATCTTACCATGAACACAGGCTGTGGCTGGCTTAGCAGCTGATGGCAGGCAAATTGTTGCACGGGCAAAATCTGAAGCAGCTAGTTATGAGAGGTCAGCGATGTTTGGTCCTTTGTGCTCGTTAGACAGTAGTTAGGTTAG
Organism: Zingiber zerumbet; assembly: GCA_037833815.1. NCBI lineage: Eukaryota > Viridiplantae > Streptophyta > Magnoliopsida > Zingiberales > Zingiberaceae > Zingiber > Zingiber zerumbet. The sequence goes on along the minus strand of JBBMJZ010000122.1, from coordinate 13,775,787 downwards.
ATGATCCATGCAATATTGTATTGTATTAATCAATATAAGTTATATTAACTAATTGTACCTAAAGATGCCTCATGCATCTATAAACACAATATTAACACAAAACAACTGTCTTTTACTAGTTTGATATACTATTTAATGTTTGCTCATGCGCAGAGTATATGGGGAACACATACCTGTCAAGGAACTTGCAGATCGTGTGGCAGGTTATGTTCATCTTTCTACACTCTATTGGTGGCTCAGGTAGGATGCAATGCTTTGCATATGGTGTCACTTATCTGAAGACTACCATGCATGTTGGAAATGCTTCCTTCCACTTATTCATTTCTGTGTAAGAGGACTATGTTTTATTGCAGGCCTTTTGGCTGTGGGATTATTCTTGGTGGTTATGACAGAGATGGACCTCAGTTGTACATGGTCGAACCCTCTGGAATATCGTATGTAAGTTCTCATAATGGTATATGTCTTAATTTGGAGTCTTGAATTAGATTACTGCTTTCAAATTTCTCCATAGAATCCTTTTGTGAAATTTCTCATGCTATGCTTCAGGTACAAGTAGAATATTAAAGTTAAGAAAGTTTGTATTGAAATACGTGTGAATGGTGCATAGTGGATTATGCTATTTTCATACTTCCAAGCATGGGAATATAAGTTCTTTGTTGAGCAGTACTGAGTGGATTTTTACTGATATGTTCAACATTAACAAGTTTCCTAAGTACTTAAAATTTCTACTTGTTGAATGCGTAACTGCAGAGATACTTTGGTGCTGCTGTTGGGAAAGGAAGACAAGCTGCCAAAACGTAAGTTGAATGACAAAGATGCACACTATTCATGGATGATTTGGTTTAGCAAGTTTAACGAAAACTACTATATTCATTGCCTGTAAATTAACAATTTTCGTATTTAATTTATAAATGCTGAACTTTCAGTGACGTTGTGCTGCTTTTCTGTATTTCCAAGCTAACAATATTTGAGAAAACCCAAGCTTAGAAAATTCATTGTTCCAAAAGGCGTTTGAGGTGTGCAGTTTCATCAAGGGGCCACTTTACATGATGACTAGGTAACCCTTGTTAGGTAGACCTTTTAAAATTGCACAGGTGGTTCACCTGGGCATTCCAAGTAAGACTAAGGAAAAAAGAACTTTTCTTAATACATTGTTGGTTCATTTGCAGTTAGAAAGTGACCCTGATTCTTTCTATTAGCCCATTCAACACCCTTATTCGCCTACGCCTCCCCTTCTTATTCTCCTCCTACACAGGACCAAACATGGTTGTTGACTTATGGATGAACTTTGTCATATGATTTTGGTTATCTTATCTATATTTTGATATTATAGCGTAACAATAATTCTAAACTTACTATGTGTTGTCTTGCAATTTAATTTAGGATTATGGATTATTGAATTTGGGTTTTGTTGTGATTTTAATGTTTTTAGTTGCAATATGAAAAATGAAATGTTTTGAGTAATTATGTGTTTTGTGCTTCTTATCAATTATGACTTGTTTATAAATTTGTTTTGATAGCATAAAGATGTAACTATTATATATAACACACTAAAATTAATCACTTTTAATTTACTATATTTATTTTTCTTATTTAAATATTATGTTAATATTTATCATCTAGCTGCCCAACTAAACCTAGACACCTCATCTAAACCTACGTGCTAGGCAATGAGCCAACCACTTGAAACTGCCTTCTAAGACCTTGAAAAAAAAATAACAACTGACTACCTAGACTACCTACTAGGTTGGGGTTCACTTCTCAGACATTGATTATACTAGTTGTGTATATAGTTCTTGGCCAACTATATGTTTGGCTAATCGTTAGTTTTTGGCCCATACTGATTCCGTAGATTCTTGTAAATTAGTTTTTTAAATGTTTAGTTTATATCTAATTGTGATTTTTCATAACCAAATTTCACATTTTTGTCTTAAATGGTTGTTATAAATATGCAATTGACAATTTTGGCCAGTCCTACCAGTTAGTTTGGCCAGGCCAATGCCTCTTCTGAGCTGACTAATTGAACCATTAGTCTGACCAGTGAACTAACCACCCAGAACTAACAAGTTAGGTTTGATTTTTATAACTGTGCCTAATGCTCCTACATTTTCCTGCCTTTTTTACTCAGTGAGATAGAGAAGTTGAAGCTTTCTGAGATGACCTGCAGAGAAGGAGCCATTGAAATAGCCAAGATGTAAGATGTCCTTTTCCTCCCTTTTTTTCTCTTAGAACTGTTGATGATTTTGGTTATTTTCTCAATTAAATCCAAGACATTAAGATGCTAGGGGAAAAGAGCTGTGTCGTTAAATTTTTGAACCAAATTAATAGAAAAGAGACATTGAAACATTTGTGTTTGGTTTCTGGTTAAATGCTTCATTGATGGAACTTCTTCTAATTGACAAACACACTGTTTTCCCTGTTATGGAATGCAGAATCTATGCAGTGCACGATGAAGCAAAGGACAAAGCATTTGAGTTAGAAATGAGTTGGGTCTGTGATGAATCAAACCGCCAACATCAGAAGGTTGTTGTTACTTATGAACTTGTTGACAAGTATAAGCTGATTTAATAATTTAGTTGGTACACTTTAGTGATGGGAAATCCATCTCATTTGCTTTAGCATGAAATTTCTGTGTCAGAAGTCAATTCAATTTTATTTTCATAATTAATTGGGAATGCAATTATCAATCTACTCTCCCTTTTTCTTTGATCGCTTGGATTTAGCTGTCATATGTTAGCTTGACATCTTATATCATTTGCATCATATATCATAGTTTTGCTAACCCAAGTCGTATGTGGAGCAACCTAGTTCCCTTTGCTGACCCTAGGAGTCCTACTAATTATTGGAAGTAATAGTTTATATATAATGTTATATTAATTCGTCACTTATTTATTTCTCATTCTTTCTCTGGTTTCTGGATTTTGCTTACCCAACTCATAAATGAAGATTTAATCCCCAGTTCCTAATCCTACTGTGTTTTTCCTACTTAATCTGAGAGGTCCTCCAAGAGAGCTCTATGCAGTTTTATTCAGTAAAAAAGGTGAACAACTTTATGAAAACTACTATGTTGCACCTCCCTGAAGAATGCATAGTCGTCTATGTTTGTCTCCGCTTATTTCTAAAAACAAGGAGAATGAGCAGGAAATTTGCTTGTTTGAAATGATCCCTGTTTCTATTTTTCTCACCTCTAAATTGTTTGTTACTCTCTAGCACACTTGAAGTGCATAGTGAAGCTGCCTAATATTAGATGAATATTTATACTCCATTGCTTTATTAACTAAAAAGAAACTTAAACACAGCAAATCTTTTTCCAGTTCTCAAACTACAGATGTGCTTTTTCACAGGTTCCAGACGATCTCTTAGAGCAAGCTAAGACGGCCGCAAAAGCTGCATTAGAAGAGATGGATGCTGATTAGGGCACAAATATATTTTTTGTCAGAAATGACCCTCATGCTGGTCTAACATTATCAGATAATAACCTAATCATTGCTGAGGGTTTTAGCCATGGAAAACAATTTACTTGTGTTATTCATTGTGCGATGGTGAATGTTGTTCATACGACACACTGTTTCCAGATATTTGAAACTATTTAGTTTGTTTCTTTAATAGGAAGATTGAAATGTATTTGAATGCTCATGATTTTTCTTTTTCTTTTTGGACTAGTGAACGAACATGTATTAACATTTTTGTGATTCCCTCGACGAGGACATTTTTTTTTTTTAAAAAAAAAAACTATTTTAATAAAATTTGGATCAATTGGGTTAGGAATTTATTTATTTATTGTTAAATCTAATTGCGTTTGCATGGTTTTATATGATGCAAAATTTAGTTCAAACTATACCATTGGAATATTGGTTAACTCTTGGCATTGAAATAATTAATTCATCAAAAAAAATTGCCCCAATTATTTTCTGTCATAAAAAGTAATTCATGTACTTTCTCAAAATTTGAGCTTAGTTTATTTTTACATAATTTTGTTTAAAATGATCCTCTAATGACTTTCAAGACTATTTTTCTTCATTAAAAAAAAATCATAAATGCGAGTGCGGCTCCCAACAACGCAAACTAACATTTAATTTTATTGATCCTATAAATATTTCTAAGAAAATTCCTTTTCAACAATCTTGCACTCATTCCTAATAGGTACCGACTATAATTTCAACCTTTTGAAACATAAACATTGCAATACTTTATAAATATGCAAAAACAACACGGTCAAAGTTCCACGATATACATAGAACTCTCAGGTGCCGTCTAAGCATTTTTTTTTTTACAACTCTCCTGAAACCATCTCACACTTGTAAATTTGTATATGATGCAATTCTAAACAATTTTGGAGTTAAACTGAAATGATTCTCCTTCTATTTTACTTTGCATGAATGAGGCATCTCCATGAATCAAAGCTCGATAGGCTGCAGAAGAGTATCTGTGGGAAACCGAATCTGAACTCAAGCTAAACCTGCAAAATTCCAAGCAAATTTTGTTAACGACTGAGAATTTCTATCTTTTCTCTGATCAAAAGATCACAAGGAACGTTCTATTTTTCTCTTCTTCCTTCTTTCTTGCAAAAGGAACAGAAATTATGTCAAAGAGTTGGCATACCTGAATCAATTAATGGATTATGACTAGTTATGAGAAAGAGAGATGCAGAATTGATCCTTGCCCCGTGTTGAATTCAAGTTGATAGCATTTCATCATCAGGTGAAGTTTATACCATGTTTGAGTATCTTTGATTGGTAGTTCTTTCATCATTGACAGCTTCAGGAGCTTCCTTAGCTGCCCTTTCATTACCAGACACTTCATTTTCGCTACCGCAGCTTTTTGAAGCCGAATGCCTTGGTGAACAACGATGACACTTTTGAGAAAAATGAATACCAAGAGGATCGAATGCATTGTTGTCGGTTAGATCCTTGACATCTTCGTCATCCTCAATGCTACTGTAGTCCAGATTCTGTAGTATACTTGGAATGGTCATATTGTCGCATACTGCAAATTTATTGCCCATCTCTATGCCAAACTTCTCTTTCATGCTCGTTACGTTCATGCCAATGTTTGGGGTGTAAGGTCCAACTTCTATCGTTTCCTCATCCATAAATGATCTAAAATCATGCTCTGAAGGTGGGATCCTTGAGAAAAAAACCTCTTTGAAATTTCTCCAGTAGCCGTTGTTGTGGGGGTTGTCTTTCTTATCGTATCGATATCGGAAGTTTTCATAGGTTGTCTGCAACATAATTAAAGAACAGCATCGATCAAGCACATGTGGAAGGAAAAATTGCACAAGGGTAAAAGAAGCACATTCAACCTTGTGATGTATGATGCTCTCTATAGCAAAAGTATATGCGCTACGAAATGTTATAGGATAGGGGTCATGTTGCTTATATCATTTAAGTCTCATCGTCCCTAACTTATTTGTAACAATATTCCCTCACATAAATTGGCAATAGGATTTTTACCTGATTTGTGCTCATTAGATAGCAATGGAGAACAGTAAGCCCGCCGACAAACCACACCATGATGGAAATGTACACTATGAGAACCACTGACATCACCTCATGTTTCATGGACTTCCACGTCGAGTTTCCATAGTGCTTCTTTTGATCAATAATGTTCAGCCAGGAGAAGATAAAGATGAAAATGCAGAGAAATGTAGACGTCAATATAAATAAACTGAAGAACCGATAGTTTCGCTGCAGAAGACACAATAACCGGTCAATTTCAGAAAACCAGTGCCAAGATGATCTGTCATAGAGAACTCAGCTTACTAGTCCAATGCACTGACCAACCCATGGGCAATGATGATCGAACTTCTTCACACAATTGTTGCAGATTGAGCAATGTGAGGCGCGGGGTGGCCGGTACAACATGCAAGTATCACAATACTTCACTTTGAGGACAAGGCCATTCACAATGACATCCTTTGTTCTCGGCAACCGTAGATGAGGTGCTCTTCCACTGATCCACTCCATGGATGGAGTTGTGGCATTGTATGCATCATCACCATCCAGTGGCCTTGTGTTCCTTTGCACGATACCTGGGTCTCGACTTGATGTCATGAACAAAAAGGTCAAGTCCTGAACCATCCAAATCCCAACTCTTTAAGATGACAAGAAATTTAACACAAACAACTCTTACGTCAAACTTGAGTGGTTCCACTTACAGCAATTGTCATCAGCAATGTCAGTATCAGAACCGGAAATCCAAGGATCGTACTGTGTTGCTTCTCATCCTTGTTCATTTTCAAGATTATATCGACGCAGAATGTTATTGCTGGACCAGCTATTAGAATTGTTGTTAAGAATAATGAAGCAACATCTGGGCCAAATATTAATCTTCCACCACAAAAGAATATCTGAATCATTTCGAATATGTAAGGAAACAAAAAACATTGAACATCCCAACCAAGAAATCATCAATGAAACAAGGAAAAAACAAGTGAATTCTACATTTGAAAGAAATATCACCAAGAGAATTTTATGATCATGGATTCGCAATTGAAGGTTTAAATTGTAACTTAATGGATTCTCCTTTGGAAGCTGCAAATTGTAAGCTTGAAATCCATTAAGGGTTCATTTTGCAGAAAAAGGATTCAAATAAGAGTATCAAGTATTAAAATCTATGAAGTAAGATTGAACTACAATAACCACGATTGCTAAAACTAAGTAGGGAAATGTATACCCATCACCTCTCAATCAAGCCTATGTGTTGATTTGATCGAGAAAGATCAAAGTCATGGTTATGTTTCTCCACTCAACAATGGCCATCTCTAGGAATGATTCCGTACTAAAGTTTTGCAGAGGAAATGCACCTAGTGTAGTAGCTAACAAGGTGGCATTAGGATCATGCATACATGTTCGTAACAAGGGATGTGATCTTGCTTGTGAAGAAGTTTAGGTTTCGATCAATTGTGGACAAAACAGGGTTTTGAACTCATGAAATTAAAAGATAGATATACAACAACGACAACAACAACCAATTCTCTAACCCACAAAATGCGTTTTATTTTAAATTTTAATAGGAATTGTAACTACATCACTTTGGACCTCTCAAACCCTAAGACAACAGAATACAATCATCTAATAAAAACACCAGAGGCAAAAGCTCAAACACTTTGGAGGCATAAAATTGAAACCAAAATGCCACCTCAGAACATTGATGTAAATCAAACTACTGAATCAAAAACAAAACATATTTTTTTTAAACAAGAAAACCTTACATTGTTTCCCTTCCAAGCTTGATACAATCTCAACCTCTTGATCCCCTCTCTTTGCTCTGGCATCGCCATGCAGTCCTTTGCACCGGACTTAAACCTCAATAGCTCAAATCGCCAGGAGGAAGCAGATACAGGCGAAACCAAGATGTACGAGTAGTCATCTAAAGGATTCCTTCTTCATGAATCAGCCCTTTAGGAAGAGATCGGATGGATTAAAAGAGGGAAGAAGAAGATAGGAACGGATCGTTCCGTTGCTCTGTGTGTCGAGATCCAATGCATGCAGCTGCTGGATCAATCCATCCGTGCAACGTTCTTCCTCGAAAGAACGCCGCGCAGCTTTCCGTCATCTTTCGCCCCAAATCGAGAAGACAATCAAGAAGGAAGAGAAGCCGTTGGGCGTCGGCTTATGTGGAACGTGTAGTTTGTAGGTGGTGGACGACAGCAATGTCCATTTGGTTTGGCACGGGCGTAAATAATAATAATAATAATAATAATAATAATAATAATAATTTAAAAAAATTGTTGATAATGTAAAAATGTCAACGGCAATAACAAGTATATTTTGGTCCAATATGAAAAAAAAATCTTTTCGACTTCTATTTTTTTTTCATCCATCAAGTTGTTTTTAATTAAATTCAACGTCAAACATGGTGGCAAATAAAAAAGTGTATGGCGACACTCTTAATTTAAATTATCCTTCTCATGGAATGCCTTTCACCTGTCTCGGTCAATTCATTTCATTTTCAAACTTATCAATTAATAAAAATTACAACAGAAGACAAATATCAAACTATAACAAATATACAAAATCAAATGAGGAAATAGTTGAAAAAAAAACATAACTGCGTTAATTTTACTATTCTATTAAAAATATATCCCTTTTATTAATTATTTTTATGAAGTTTAAAGTAAAATTATATTAATATTCTTTTTCTTTTCATACTAAAAACAATATTAAAATTTATTAGTAATTTCCATAAACGTATAGGATCTAGAATTTAAGACTCAGCTAAGTAGAAAAATTTCTATAAATACTTTAGATAATGATATTAAAATATATATATATATATATTTTGTTATTAAGATTAAAATTAGGATAATATTAAATTATTTTTTATAAAAAGCAATCCATAACCGTTTAAATTCTTGTCCGACCTAACTAACTCAATGTGCACGACTACAAGTACCCCTTCTTATTTCCTTGTTAATCGAGCCCTTCTAATTTGGTTAGTCATGCCAGGGGAGCTAGGTTCTTCGAATAAACCGGATGAATTTAAAATTTTAATTCTATTTATTCATAAATTCATTTTTTTTAAAAAATATTAATTTAATTGGTTTGGTTTCGATTTTAAAAAGTTGAAATTCTATTATCCTAATTCTCTCCTATGTAGTTCTCTCACGCAACTCTTCTTTTTCTCTATGTTTGGATGAGGTGAGTAAAGGTTTACTAATAGAAGGAAAAGGGAGGAAAAAGGAGGGGAAGTAAAGTATTTATATTTTCCTCGTTTGGGAAGGAAGGAAGATACATTATATAACATGCATGTGTTGCCGTGTTTGAGAAAAAATAAATGTAATGAAGGTTAAATATATAAAGTTATAAAATTATCCTTATTTTTATTAAAAACTTATGCATTCAAGAACCTAGTGCATTTTATATATATTTATTGGTTAAGACTTACGTATTCAAGCAATTGAAGCTCATTTGTTAAAATCGACATCAATGTTGATATTGGCATTAGCTTTGGTGTGCAAGTCGGCGTTGAAGTCGGCATCGACATCGAAGTCGGCATTAACATCGAAGTCGGCGTCGGCATGTCGGTGTCTATGTCAAAGTCAGCATCGAAGTTGGCGTCGACATTAAAGTCAGCATTGGCGTCAAAGTCAACGTCAGTGTTGACGGAGTGTGAGTGTTGGACAGTGCAAATGTTTTTTGTTGCGACACAAAAAATACCTAAAATAATAATTATTGGAATTAATATAATATAACAAGATAAAATTAGAACATAAATTTTTTTTTAGTTCCCTTTACTTTTCCTTACACCCCAAATCGGGATGTAAGAAATTCTTTTATTTCATGGGTAAGAAATGTTAAAGTTCACCCTTCCTTACTTTTCCTTTCTGTGGCTCATTTCCCCCCAAATAGGGTTTCAAATTGCCCTTCCTCTTCTTTATCCATCCCTCCTCTTCCCTCACCTTCTCTCAAAAAGTGCATAAATTGTGACTTCTCCTCTCTTCCTCACGTTCTTCCTCACGTTCGCCGATCACTGCTTTGCACTTCTTCTCAGTCGTCTGCCTGTCTCTCTGTTTCCTTCTGTCATGGCATCCCCGTTTAGGGCTTGTCGTGCGGTGCCATAGGAGGGTGGATCGAGAGCGAGAAGACACTCCAAGAGGAAGACAGGCGATTCGCCCATTGAGAGCCCTAGTTAGCTCCTCAGCCTTGTCTCCGGTGTAGCATATACGCGACCTCCCTCCCTTGCTCACTCTCTTGGCACCTCCACCTCTCGCTGGGAGCCTTAGTTTCTTTGACGCTGAAAAGCAAGCTCTTCTCTTTAGTTTTCCACTCGGACAAAAGCTCCATCGAGTCTTCTGTTTCCTATTATTTTTTGCTTGTTTGATGTTAACAATTCTAAAATCTGCAAAACTCCTTTCTTGATTCCCAACGATGTAGATTGCAAAATTCTATTTGTTTCTTCTGGTAAGTTGTTTCTTGCTTGTCTGATGTTTCAATAGCGATTTTAAAATCTGCAAACGTTCTTGATTCCCAATGATGTTGATTGTGAAATTCTACTGAAAATATCACCTCCACTCCATGAACCAGTGGGTTCACCTTCAGCTGGAGCAATCAGTCTCCATTTGATAATAAAAAAAAATAATTAAAATATAGAAATAAAATAATAACTAAACCATCTGAATGTGATCTAAAATCATCAGATCTAATTAATACTTAAAACTGAATTCATCACTTACTTTCAAACTAAAACAATATTTTGCCCATCAAATACATATTTTACAATTCAGAAAGACTACCACACAGCATGAAAGCTAGAGATGGCAGTCAGTAGCCTACACTACACTACAAAGCATCGGCTCCTGACTTGAGTTCAATGATGCCCAACGATCTCATAATGCAATTAGCCGACGCCATGTTGACATAAAAAACAGTTTTTTGGTTGCGGCATAACAAAATACATCAAACTGGAAAGAGCAACAAAAGGCCGCGAGTTAGAAAAACCTCTTCGCTGTTCAGCAGAAGCATCCAAATGTAGAATTAGTGAAGATTATCTCATGCAAATGTTAAAGAAGAACAATGAACAAACAGGGATTACAAACAGCTAGAGCGAGAACTGCAATATACACAAGATACACAACCATATACATCAGGATGAATAAAACAACAATTTGTCAGATTTGAAACTGCAGCTAATCCAGTGATGAAATTGTTTTGGTAAAGGAATGAATTAACTACAGGAGAGAAAAATCATTAGAAGTAAATCTAAGCCATTAAGAAATTAAATTAACCTTATAAAGCTATTCATATCAACGTTCGTCTAAACTATGAGTTCAATGAGCTTGGCAGTTTTTTTTCCTCCTCCCTTCTTATTTCCATACTCAGTGCTCAGTTTTTCTATATATGATGCCAAATTTGTTATGATTAATTTATGACAGCTTATAGAAATCTGCCAACTATAGCACTTTGCCTAGATCTCTGTCAGGAATGAAGCCAATGGAACTCAAGTTAGAAAATTGAATGAGTTCCGATTAGGCTGATAAATTTGCCCAAACTGAATTTAGTTTAGATGGAGTAGATGGGATGGGATGATATGGAGTTGAACTAGTGACTGAATTGATTGGATTTTATGATTTCAATGTATCCAGGAAAAGAATTAGAATTGCAGCTTGAGAAGACTTTTGTAGTCGTGGATCAAAGTGGCGAAGACTTGGAATGGGTCGCAGTGATATCAAAGAATGTCTCAGATGGAGTGATTTTTTTGTCATTCACGACTAGAATTCCCCTTTTATAGGAACATTCATCCAATGAATGAGCATCAATTCCCATAGAATTCCCCTTTTATAGACCCTATGAATGAGCATCCATCCAATAACACCTAGTTACACATTGCCTAATCATCAAAGAGTCCAAACTGTTCTCTGTTGCACAATGGCCTCATTGATTGAACACGCATGCCCTCCGGAATGATTTACTACCTTGGATGACCTTGCCCACACTGATTATGCTTGCTCTGTACAGTCACACATCTAATGGTAGCAAAATTAATAGTTTTTTTTTACACACATTAAAACAGAAGGACGATATTTAAAGGCATCAATTTGTAGACACTGTTAGAATTCATAACTTCTTAAGCTTTGTCTTGACCGCCTTAGCTCTACAACTGAAAAGAGATGATTTTCCATCATCATCACCAACAGAGATAAGCTCCTCAATAAGGAAATATATGACTGCCAGGATGGATATGTGCATCTTCATACACTAAAAAATGGCTTACAAAGAAGGGATATGTCTATTTTGTTACAATTGAAAAGACGAAACATGAAAGACTGGATATAAGCCTCATGGGAAGAAAGTCATGTCCATAAAGCTTAATCCTTAATAATGAGATTAACTCGTGAGATAGAAAAATCAAATGCTGATAGTTTTTTTTTCATGATATGCAATATAAACAAAAACATAAAATAGACATTATTGAAAATACAAAGTAAATGACACAAGGCAACCACTAATTCATTTAGTTGATGCAAGAAAGAGAGCATTCAGCTATGCATGATGTTCAGAATAATTGGAATTGAAAATAAAACATATATTTAAATAAGGAGCAAATCCTTACCCTGATGGATGTGTAGTCGTTTACAGTACTTGATATACTATTGATCAAGCTTTATCCAAAATAGCCTCGACAATTTGGAGATTTACACAAGCATTTCCTGCTTCGAAGTGATTCTGAGCCAGGACCGTAATCATATGTCAATTCAGTCATAGGAGGAATGTGTTTCAGCGCAAAGAACATTATATGCGGATACTCCTCATCACCATGATCATGTAAAACTGGTTGCCAGAAAAGATTAGGAGAGCAGCTATGATTCATAAAACGTGCAATGTTGCCTGAATTCTTCGCACTTATTGTAAAGGGGAATGGCCTAAACACCTCATTAGCAATTCCTAATTCAGGATCTTCCAATAATTCAGGCCTATAATTGAATCTCATTACTTTTTCACCGAGATAAGTAGCTCGAAAGATATACTCATCCTCTTCATCTTCATCTTGAACCCTACTATCAATAATCTCACCTGTATATTCACAGACAAATGTTCCTGCTCTAATAGGGTCCCAGGAACGAAGACCCCAACCACATTCTTTTGTCCTAAAAACTTCAAAGTGGAGCCTAATGCCCTTCTGAGTGACCCTATTTCGGCAATTAAAAGAGCATTGGCAGGATAAACAGCATTCATAAATTAAAGGCTTACGACATACAAGAAGGCCCATTGAATTATACGGCAAATCACCCCCATTTTGCTGGGCACAAGAGCAGTTCCGGTCACCAGGGAGACACACACTAAGACACATGCAACCCCGTAAAGGCTTCATCACATTAGTAGGGTGTGAACACTTAACATTTGTTATGTATACAAAATGATTTGGTTTTCTCTCATAATCAACATCATTGACAAGGCAAACTGGAAAGTTCTCTGCACCTGACGATATGTCAGGTAGTATCACTCTACCTCTACTAGATGGATCCTTTTTCCACTTCTGCACCATTTTCCAGGTTGCAATTCCATCAGGCTGCCCTGGCTCTCTTAGTAACTTGTACTTGAACATGTTGAAGCCTGCCTTGCCTTTATCAGTCCATGAACTTTCAATCTTATAAAGTCCATCATAGATGTATATTTTACCAGTTTGACAATTAATATCTTTAGCACTACGTATAACCCGAATCTGATTCTTCCTGTAAAAACTTGTATCAAGAGCAAGGTTTCCTCTTTCCAGCTTTTGGTCATCTGGTTGTTTATGCCTGCCTGTACCTCCCTGGCCACTGTAAATCAAGACATCAACATCATCATCTTCATTATCATAACCACCAGATGACACAATACAAATGGCAACACGCTCTTCTTTGTCACCAAAGCTAGTTGTCAAGTAATCAATACCTGCCATACTAGGAGCATGCAATCCAATCAAGTTCATTTCAAACCTGAAGTAGAAAATTTCTCCAACTTCAACACCTGGAACAGATCCAATCCTCTTGCCTACATTAGCCCTCACATCCCTAGCAGCCATGATGGACCCAACTTTCAAGTCTTGGCGCCTGATCACATCTTTTGCCTCATCCAACTGAAGAAGCCTCCTACGGAGTGCATCAAACATCATAAGTATCATATCTACAGATTCCCTAGGGTCATCTGGCATAGGTAGGGACAAGGGATGTAGTTTTATTGGACTCTTGATAGGTCGTTTACTTTTGGCATCTGTCTTCTGGCTGTCTGCTCGTACCTTCCTAGCTCTCTTGCCTGAGGATGTTGTATTACCTTCAAAAGAAGGGTCGTCATCGTCATCATCATCAGAGAGTGCAATGGTAGTACCTGCTGAACAAAAGAAGCTAGAGAATGATGTCCTAGTTGTTGTCTCATTTATGGAGCCATTAGGACCCTATTTCATTGCAACCGTTTTCTGGGTACCTTGGTCGACAGGATCAGGAAAAGAAAGAGAGAAGCCGGAGGGAGTGATTGAAACAATGGGAGGCACCGTTGACTGCGTAACAGTGTCAAAGCCAAATGGCGCAGGGAACATTGGCGCCAAAGTCCGTAAAGGCTTCACGTCCAATACCCCTTTTTCCTCGGATGGAGGAGTCCTATTGGATCTTCTTTCCATGACAAAGCAAACAACTGAAAGTGCAGAACAAGAAGAACCAAGTCTGACAAACTAGTAGCTCATTTCCCTACTTCAAACCGTATGAACTACTGAAGAAAATGCAAACAAAAGGTTCAAATCACAGCTAATAGTCTCCAAGGCGCGGAAGTAACAAACAAATTAGCTATAAAGTATCCAACCATTCAGGAATCTGGGAGCTCATCAGAAAGCTTGGAAGTAAACATAAAATAAACATACATAAAAAAAAATCCAAGTTTTAGAATATTGCCAAAATAAATATCGTAATGAGGTAGCGAATCCTAGTCCATATCACTCAAACAAGGTACGAAGAAGAAAGGCAACTAGGGATCAAAAAGAGTATTCCAAAAAAGTTTCCGCATGACTAACCACTGTTCGGGTTCTCTCGGTAAGCCAAGTAACCGCAAAAGTTCATCAAAACGAACCTTCGAAAACCCGCAAGCACGAAAGTCGCAACCCTAACTCGAAGTCGAAGGGATCTCACAGATTCGACAGCAGAAGCAGCTTCACGCGAATCTCTCGCCGTAAAAGAACCCGATCAGGGAAAGAGCGGAGGACAAAGAAGGGTCAAACAAGTACCAGTGACGCCGGCTGAAGGATGCGCGCTTGGGGTTCGCCTCGGGGACCTCGAGCTGCCTCCCCTCCTCCTCCGCTCGCTCCTCGCGTCTCCGCTTTGCGTTTCGCCTTCTGGCTTTCCATCCCGTACTTTGTTTCTTTATTTACCTTGCCGCCAGGCACCACGTGGTGCCGCACCAGCCGTCAGATTGAAACTTTTCATTTTGCGCCATCATATTATATCATTGGACCCTTGAAATTCATAAATACTATTAAAATACCCTTTGCAGTTCACTGTTAATTACTTGTGACATATTTTCCGAACCAATCAAATCTTGACAAGTGGTTGGTAGCTCAGCCAGTGAGATCTCCCTAATAGATGTTCTTAATCATGCTCAAATTGGCCTAAAGAAAGAAGAAGATGAAAGATTTACTTCTTTTCTTCTCCTCTTTCTCCTCAAGAGATTCAAATATTGAATTCCAAAGGTAAATCTTCCTCTGTTCTTCCTTCCATATATTTATTTCTCTAGGAAAGAAAATCTTATTCATTTTCTCGATATTGTTTTTTTTTCCCCCTTCAGAAATTTGATATCTCTATCTGAATAGAGATTCAGAATTAGTTGATTGATCATCTTCCAATTGTTATGAACAGACACTCAAGGAGGGAGGAGAGAGGAGAAGAAGAAGGATTACTTTTGGCTTTAAGATTAGCAAATAAAAACAATCTGTAATGTGGCTCTTGTTTGTGCTGCACAAGGTCTTTCCCCCTCTGTTTGTTTTGTTCCTGAATTCCCTCCCAGTCATTGCTTGCACAACTCTTCTTCTTGGAGTCCTTTTGGTCCACAGCGAGCCGAACACCCGCAAGCACAAGCCCCGCGGTAGCCGCGATCGAACGAGGAAGGATTCAGTCACTGAAAAGGAAGGTTTGGAGCCCAATTCTAGAGCCACAGGGAAGACAGTTGTGAGAAGAGTTGTTTCTAGTGCCATTTGTGTTGAGGAAGCAAGTGACAAGAAGGATGCGGATAGTGATGAATGGCATGAAATTGATCAAGAACAGGACGACGATCTTTCCGATTTCAAGTCAGTCGATGTCGATGGCAGTGATGTTGGAGAGGCATATGGAGAGAAAGATGGTGGTGAAAAAAAAGTCGTGTCATGGAGCGAAGATGATCAGAGAATTCTCATTCAAATCGGGAACTCCGAGCTCGAAAGAAACCGGCGGTTGGAGAGGGTAATCGCCATTCGAAAGGCAAGGAGGCTGATGATGGTGGACAATGGAGGAGACAAGCCAATTCTTCATGCTCATCTCTCTTCTATCAATGCATCAAGAAAGAACCCAATTGAAGATCCTTATGACTCAACCGAGCCACCGGGCTCGGCCACCCCTTCGATGCAAAGCCCGTTAGATCTTCCTCATGATCCTACAATATCCAAGGAGAATTCGAATTGTAGTTCAGATTCGTCGAATTCACACAATGAATGTGAATGGATTTCATGTGAAGCAAACAGGAAGCCTGATGCAACAGGAGCTGATCAATTTAGCTGGTTTGCATTGAGTCTGGCATCAGTCGATGAGCATGAATCGCTGTCGAAGGAGGTGTCGGTGATCGAGGAGGCGGATGTGATCGGGCATGAAATGTACAGAGCTCGCAAAGGTTCCGGTTTCGATGGTCCAGTTGTGAGCAGGGCTGTGCCAGCACCATCAGCGGCTAAGAAGACATTGCTGCGGTCAAGTGTGGTTTCAATGAGGATGTAGACTGAAACCAATGGAAGCATCAAGCTGAGTTCTTTATGTTGTTGCATATGGAGCTAGTATGTGTTATCTCATGTACTTGTTCGGTCGGGTCGGGTTGGGTCGGTCGGTTAGCACGGGTCCAGTTCGATTGAAGTATACCCGTAGTCCAGTTGAGGTGCTCGGATTGAACTTGGTTTCAAAGGTGCGGGCCTAGCTTGATCGAGGTGCGCTTAGTCCAACCAAGGTGCTTGGATGGAGTCACTTTTGAGTCGGGGCTGAAGTGGATTGAACTCGGTTTTAAACACCTTGTTAGTCGGGGCAATGAATGGTCCATGTGTCTTTCTCTTCTTAGGGTTGTTGGAAAAATATCTTATATAATGAGAATTATTATATACAACATTTATATGCTGGGACCATTGATTTTTATTTTTATTTTAACTTGTGTTTATATCATTTAAGATTTAATTTTAGAATTTAAGGATTGAGTTATAGTATTAAGTACTAACAGATATATAATGTAAGATACATAGGGTATCTTCCCTCATGTGTAAATAACATTTATAAGCTATGAATAGATTTAAACAACTTAACGAACAAGTTTAAATAGAATTGTGAAATTGTGAATTATTCATGAATCATATTACAAAGTGTATACATTTCTAAAACTTTATCAAACTTATAAATAAATAAAATTCAAAATATATAAATAAATTTATAATATTAAACTCACTAATCAACCAAAACAATATTAAAATTATA
>JBBMJZ010000122.1:13674834-13709600 GCA_037833815.1 Zingiber zerumbet | reverse complement strand
ATTACTTAAACCAAACAAGGTTATCGTTGATAACCTACCAAGGTTATCATTGATAACCCCCAACCAAACATGCCCTTGAAGTAATTTCTGATGTACTATTATCTTTTTATGCGATTTAAACTGTTCTCTTTTTTTTTTTTTTTTTCGTTTTAACTGTGGTACTCAATTCATGGAAAAGTGTTTCTCGATGTTTTATTGGACCGCCAATCGGACACTCTTTGTAATTCGTAGACAACTATCACAATATTGCCAAAATGTTGACTACGTTTAACATAGGACGAGAGATTTAGCATATTGTTTTCGTTCTCATTACTTTTTTGTATTGGCAGCGGTCACTTTTTTAGTTTTACCCATTCAATATAATATCGAGCGGACTGAATTTAAAATTTTAGTTGAGTTATTTCGAATTTTCTTAAAAAATTGGTTATATCAATTAATTCGATTTATTTTTTATTTTAAAATTTTTATTTGATTAAATTAAATAAATCAAAATAAAAATTAATCGATAAATTTTTAATTAATTGAATTAATTGGTAATATTTTTATAAATTTGATTAATTTGATTTTCGAATGTATAAATTGATATTTTACTGATATTGGTTTTTATTTAAAAAATTCGATCGATAGTTTAAATTTTATTAATTTATTTAATTTTAATTAATTCTGTTACTTCTATTTTAACCGAATACTCTGTCTAGATTTACTTGACTGAGAAAAAGGTGTCCACTCTCTGTCGTTTAACTGATGATGCCTGCTATCCTTTTGCACTTATTAATCATGGAGGCATGTCGACGAGATATTACATGGACTGTAGATCTCTGGACTCGTCGACCGATGGGACGTGGTAGATAGACCAGGTCCATTGAACGTGGGGGAAAAGGTCAATAAATGCTCGGGAGAAGAAATACTGAAACAGATGGTGGGAGACAGAATGTTTCGCAGTCATACCACCTTACCTTTCCTAGATTTTGAAAAGCCAGCGTTTTCCGAATTCGCTGGCTGTGACTTGCACCAGATACGCCCGGCCCGGTGCGTTGCATGTGCCCGGGCGCTGTCCTGCTCACGAGCTCGTGTTTCCACGGCTGGTCTTTTTCTTTGTTGGCACGCAACTGAACTGGCCTTCGACGGCTGAGGAAATTTTACCGATTCAACGGGTTTGGTTGGGTCTTGTTGATGTCCGGGCGAGGCATGCGAGTCGGGGCCAGTTCGGCACCTGAGACTATGCTGCCGCTGCTCGACTCAAACGCCGTGTTCTGCCATGCCCGTGCCCGTGCGCAGCGGTGGCAAGCTATTACACGAATGGGTTTAGTAAGTTAAGCACAGTGTCCAGTCGTTTTCCTTGACTAATTATTTCTGTCACGTGTTCAATTCGAATTTACTTGATAATAAAGTAAGCATCCTGAGGTGGAAGGCAGATCTGGGTCAGTCGTTATCTTGTTTAAAATATCGCTGAAATATATATTTATAAATTTATTAAATCTGAACATTTATACATTAAACATACATGACAATATCAAAACATACGTGTACGTACGTATTTAGTCAGTAATAACTGAGTTTGAAATTTCATGAGAGAGATTTTGGCGATTTTTATGAGAAAAACACAATAAATTATGTTATGACTTGGTTCTAATGTGTATCGCAGTACAACTTAATAATACTCAGATGGTTTTACAAAGTCATGAATCCCCGGAATAGAAATCAAAAACATTAGCATTGATGTTTCCAAACCAAGGAAAAGAGGAACAAATTCTAGTAGAGAAATCAGATTGAAACACCTAATAGGATGCCACAATTGGATCTCAACTCCCAAGCCCCAAGAGCCCTAATGAAGACACACCGAAGATAAATCAACAGTGCAGATTTACCTAAAATCTGACATCAAGGTATCTCTATCTTTCTGGTGGTTTCTTTCTTCAAAATGATTTCAAACACTCGATATGTGTTTCCGACAATGGTGTCTGTTTGATCTTTATGTTCAGAAACCTCATCTGGACGTAAAGAATGTTCTATTGCCATTGGCACAGGTTTCCAAGGTTGACCAGTTGGAAGTGAGGAAGGGTGCAAATCAATACGGCAGTGCCGAAAGGATCCATAGAACAGCACCAATGAAGTTGAAAGAGCTGGTTGCATTCTATGACGATAAACCTTCATGCCAAAATTGGTGCTTGGGGGCACAATGTAGTCAAGCAATATGACATGAAAGCCAGATTACAAGCAACTTGTGGAAACACTCTAAATCATTGTAATTGTGGTTTTCTTGAATCACTATCAGCCTGCACAGAAGGGAACCATATTTAGACTTACCATTACGAAAAAATAGCCAAAAACTATCTCTATACGGGGTTCATATAAACGATAAGAAAGTTGATATTTACTGGTTGATTTGGTAGGTATTGCATCTTTACAGTTTGTAAATGGGTATAGGATAACGAACACTCAACTGCTCCTTTAAAAAAAAACCATCATTAATAGAAATATTGCCATATTTTTTAGCTGTATATAATCAATCAACAGAATCAGATGGTCATGCTATGGACATTTTCTAGCAGGAAAATACATGTTGACGTAGGGAGTATGAGAGCTTCACGTGGACAAGGAGTCCTTTAGGTTTTCGGCAGCTTTCACTTTTCTCCCCTTTTAGGGTTTCCCTTGGCCAAAGAAAAAGGGGGATCCTTCTCTCTCTGCACCCATGAAGCTCTCGATCTCGTCCTCTTCCTTCACCTTCCCTTCGCGGATGGCTTCCTCCGCTTCTCCTCTGCTGCCTTCCCTATCCCTATCCACCCCAGTTCCTGTCGGATCCAAACCAGCCGCTGCCCTTGCCTTTCATGCCTCAACAACTCCGTCAGTCACCCTTGCTCCGAGCACACCGATTGCTCCACCTTCTCTTGCCCGGAGTTCTTCTCCGAGGCCACCTCCCGTCTCCGTAAGAACTTGGCCTTCTTCCGCGTCAACTATGCCATTGGTGAACGCTGTTGTCCTTGCTGTTTCACTTGTCACCAACCCTTTCTCCCTCCTCTCGGCCCTCGTCATCTTCCTCACCTCTATTGGATCTGTCATCGTCTCCGCCCTCGTGATTGGCGCCAACATAGTCTCCGTCCATAGGGCTTTCCGCATCTCGAAGGATTTGCTCCTCGACAAGCAAGAGTCTGGATGTGCCACCGGGCTATTGTCCTTCCTCAGCGGAGCAACCTCATCCGTCACCTCGACATTCATCCCCGTACATGTTTGATCCCCAAATCTAATAGTTTCTGCTTTCCACTATGGTGGTCAAGCAAAGGTGGAAGTTAATAACCCCCGACTCCCCAAGTTTAGTCTACTCGACTCTGGCATATGGGGCTTAGTTCTCCCAACTCCTACAGTACGCTCGACTACGACATCCGAGGATTCAGCTCAATTTTTTCCGACTTCTCAAGCTTAGATTCCTCGACTCCTTCAGTTCGTATATCCCTATACCAGGAACTCAACTTAGCCAACTTCTACAGCTTAGCTCCTCATCATTCGGTCCCATCGGCCGAACCGTCAATCTTCATCCATTGGCTCCACTAACCCGAAGCTTCTCCCTCCGACTCAATTACTTAGCTGTTCAATAGCATGTGGTACAACACAAGAGTTGTCGTGACACGTGGAACAACATGATTGACATAGTGTGATCTCATACGATCTTCTACAGTACAAGGCATAGTTGACATAACCCCAGATATGACAACGTGACACTTTCTTTACTATAGATGTGACATCCCACTCCTTCATATTATGGAAGGAGTCCGCTCTCGCGAGCCAAGGTACGTGTATCTTTTACATACAACTATATACACTCATCTACTATTCATCTTCTTATCTCTCCATCGAAAACTGACTTGAGCGTCGGAGTGGCCGAGCCAAGACACCTTTCGACAATCTTTCTGAGTAGTCAGCTCTCCTTGGCGTTCAACGATCTTGTCTACATAGGCGACAGCTCACCTGTCGACGATCTCAGGCAGTAACACATGTAATTCAAAAGTAAGATGGCCATGTTACCGAGCAACAAAAGTAAGATGACCAAGCTGCCAAACGACAAAAGATGCAAACTAAGTTTCCTACTGTTTGGGATACTGGTACCATCCCTATTCTAAGATGAAGCTGAGATTTTCAGAAATGCGGCGAGCATGTTCTCACTGGCAGAGTCTTGTCATTTCATTTTAATGTTGCACAAGCACAAACATGATAATTGAGTTCCATGATGATAAGGGAGAAGAAAAGAATAACAATATTTTCAAAAAGAAAAGGTAGAGATAAAACATGCAAAACTATTCCATGAAACCTAAATTCTAAAGCATGAAAATACTGATGAAATTTCAAGGGGGAAAAAACAACAGCCACAAAAGAGCTTATTGATTTAACAAAATTTGCAAGACTGGAATTGGCGAATTGTGGAACATAAGTTGCAGGGACTCTGGGGCACTTAAATGAACATGAACTTATGTTTGGTTGAAGTAAGAAAGCACTAGGATTTAGGGCTACAAATAATTTCAGCAAATGACAGATGGATAACTGAACAATGAAAACGATGGCCAATGATGTCAGAGATGATACCCGGACACCAAAAATCATGGGAGATGTGAGAGATGCCAATGACCAGAGAAGGAAAAAAAAGGAGTTACATCTAAATGTATGGCTGGTGTCTGAATTCATCTTCGGTCTAGAAATGTAATGCACAAGCAAATTTAATTAGAAACTTGTATTAGGTGTTTTGACAGTTGGACTTTATTTGTAATGCAGCTGCAGTAGTCACCTATAACCAATTCCTCTACCGTGTAAAACTACCTGTCGGATAACCTCTTTAGCATAATCAAGAAGGCTCGCCCACATCATAACTGACATAAGTCAGTTGGAGATGGACATCAGAGTAGAAAATAAATAAATAAATAAATTCTCATGTTATATTTGGCAAATAGGGCAGACAAAGAATACAAACTTAACTTGTGCTATTCTCAATAGTCACATCAGTCAATTCACTTCAGCTTACAAACTTCTATGTAATCAACATATTTAGTTATAATGTTTTCTGAACATTATCAAATGGGAGAGGACACCATAGAGCCATCGCAATGAAAATATAGCTAAATTTGATTAGTTGTATTTGTCAAATAAGATGGATTGGCAGAATGGTAATGAAGTCTTGACATTCTCAGTAATTAATTGCATTCGTCAATCTCTTCAGCTTATCATTTTTATGCCATCCAAGTAAATAGTTGAAGTTTGCAAAAGTACACTATGTTAACCTAAAATACAAGAAAGCACATTGAGTGATTCCTAACAGGATAAGAATAGACTAACAAGACCGAAGACCAATAAAAACGATAGTGGCTACAACCTAAATGATTGACAAAATAATTAAAAGGCAAAATAGTCATCGAGGGCTAACTCGAGCTACATATGCATCTGATTCAAATCTAAGTTCCAGTGCCAAGCCTAAAAAAAACAAGAGATTGTAGAAGCTTCTCAATTTTGCTGATGAGTAATGGCAGGTACTCACATTTCATATGCATGAATGTATTATAAAGGGAAGAAAAAAAACATATTGGGTATCAAACATAAAATGAAACAAAAGTAATTGCATCTCTAACCTGAAAAAGATTACTCACAAATGACTTGAGTTTTGGAGATTCAACTACTAAAGATGAGTTACCATTGTAAAGAATCTGTTTCCTGCCCTGCCAAAAAGAAATGAAACAACCAAAATTTATGTCTTTTACACATGTCACAGATACAGAGGGAATATCAGTCATTGAAACTGATTCAATTTATACATGCAACTATATAAGACAGGAAAGTTGGGATATAACAAAGAGACCAAGTATTATATATATTCAAAAGAATGAGCACAGTAAAAAATACATATGAAAAACAAGAATCCATAAGTTTTTCTATCACTAAAATCCTAACCAAGTAAAAAATAAAATGATTATAGTATAGATGGTGATAAAGTCAACCATGAAATGATTAAAATTAAATATTTATAGTTTATTCATGTCAGAGTTTAAAGATACAAGACAATTGTCCATGTGTAAGAATTAAGATAAATCGTGGAAAGTAGCAATGCATTGCTGCGAGTGAAGTCACTTGTAAATTCATGTTTGAAACTAATTACGCAAATATGTTGAGAACACCAGTTGAATTTCATTCACATAATCTATACACACCATGATTGTGATAATTTTTTCGACGACCAAATTTCCAAAAAGTCCTCACTCATATAATAGTAGACAGCTACTTAAAAATGATATTTGCATTGTCACTCAATTTGTAAGTAAGAAGTGATGTAGTGCCTTACAAAGAGGATATCAAAATTTTATTAAGTAGAAAGAGGAAATAACAAGAGATACAGGGTTTCTTTTAAAGGTCCTAACCATGACCAATTCCCCTTAAACACAGTAATAGTTAGTCTATCCCTAAAATAACTTGATCAAACATGGAGAGAAGTTCCTAATTTTCTATGAGTAATAAAAAAAAAACAAATTTATCAACTTAAACCTAATTTTAGAAGGAAACCCTAGTTCCTAAAAGCTTCTCTCCAATCAGAAGAACTCCACTATGTAGATTGAGAAGACTAGGAAATCTTGATCAAGCTTTCCATGTCGAGCATAAGTGCAAAATGGATCATTGACATTTGCTGTTGGATCTAAAAGAATATTTCTAGCATTATCTGATAAAGATCATCTTTTGTGATCTAAATATAATCTATAAATATTTCTTTTCCAATGGAGTATCATTGAGTGCTTCAAAGGGGAGTTAGCACCATCTTAGCATTAACTACACTCACAACCTAAGGTGATGAATGTGTAGTAGAGGGAAGTAAAGATAACAAAGTTGAAGAAGCATGACCTATTGAAAGACTGACAAGGAAAATGAAGTTGCTTAGGTGTTAATTAGGTTAAAAAAAACTAATGATTTAGGAGTCCAATTTCCCAATTGCTGAATGTTCTTTCAATAATTATATAAACAAATTAATTGGCAAATGTTCTAAGTTGTTCGTGGAACAAAACATATATAAAGGGGTTCATCTAGATAGGATTCATCTAGGTAAAAGAGTCTACCTAAACTCTCATGTTAACGTTCATGTTTCAATTTTTTCGTTGCATGCTTATCTAAAGTGTCATTGAGAATTGGATGCATATTCTAATTCCTACATATTATATTGATAGTGCTTAGGTGGTGTATTGAAGCAACTAATTGAGTATTAAAAAATTTGGCACATATCTATCATTATATAACATGCTTCATTCATCTTCGGCTATTCACATAAATAAATTGAAATTAGAAACAAACACACTTGATAAGTCACCCAGTATGACTTACACTTGAATAATTCGATTGAATAATCATCACACTCAAGTTCTTTAGGAAAGATTTTACTTGAACATAATTCACCTTTCAACTATATGGACAAGCTCTTGCATACCAAGCAATACCATAAAAATATCCAGACAAATACTTACATGCACTATCGTTAATGCAAATTATTTGCTAGTGCATGTTTAATTTCATTTTTAGTTCAACAAGGAAGGTATAAGACCACAAAATGCCATGACACCTCACTGTTATCTTATAAAAGTTATAATAGAGACCAGAAGGTATGAGGCACAAACTCTGATGTAATAAAGGCCAATAATGATATAAAAAAGAATTCTAGAAGGGGAACAACATGAGAAAACTAGGCTGCTTACTGATGATTTAACACATGACAGGTTTCAAGTTGACACAGGTGCAGATAATACCTCAGTCATGTGTTGTGTCTCTTGAATATCTTCAAAGAGGGAAGAATAATAGGCTGGATCATAAACAGAACCTCCCAAAATCTCATCAGCATTGGAAGTCTGTCTAGCTACTTCATTTATTGGAGGATTCACAAAGCTATCTCTAACATTATAATCTGCACAGTATGTCGTATTGTCCATTGTTGAAACCCCCAATCTGTACATTTGAACCCATAAAAATGAGGACAAAAACCTCACTGAAAAGCCAATGATTTCCATCAACAATGCAAGTTTGATTGAGAAGACAAATACTGGCCCAAACTTCTGATCGGGATTGAAGTTCCTATAGAATGTAACAATGCACAAAGGAAATAGTGAATGTCCATAACATAATGTGTAAAGCATGTGGGTAATAAAAGCTTCAGGCAAATAAATTTAGAACAAACAAATTTGGAAGTCAATCAATAACCCATTATGTAATCATGCAAGATGGTCAAAATGGCAACAACCAAGAATGACAATATATAGTTCAAAATGAATTCATGCATTACAAGCAATAAGAATGATTGGAGATACTTGGTTTTGTCATCATGCTACCTTGAATTGTAAATCTCATGGTGTGCCATCACATGGTGTCATATGTACATTCAACTCACTCCATCTCACTTGCTAATCAATTGAATGGACAACTGATCAAGAATTATAAGAAACATAATTAAATTCAAGTCACTAAGTGGCTTACGGTCCTTTCATGACAATTTGGCTTCTTGGTTTTATCCTAGCTATTTAGGTCTTCCTCTTGTAGACAGAAGCCCTTAAGAAGCAGTTACATCAAAAGTAGTCACTCACTTTTTATCAACCTTACTTGATCCTCTCCCTGTATATTGCTCACTTTCAAGATTTAACAGTGAAGATGCCTTCTTACGTTGTGAACCTATTTGTATTTTCTATATTCCATTTAACATTCCACTTCAACAGTTAGCCTCCGAAGAAGACTAAAGTTATACACTAGATGCAACTCAACCATGCAACAGATAGTTGAATGCATCTTCTCTGTACTCAACGAATAGTGCAATCTTTATCTAATTTCACATTTAACACACCTATTGCAGACTGCTATTACCACCTACAAGCATGAATGCTAAAAAGATTCATCAGGATCTCACCATATAGTGTGCGAGAAAAACATGAACCAGGCAATGTCAAGAACAATAGAGAAGAAGAGAAGCACAGCATAAGTCCTTCCCAGGCTCTGGCTACTGCTCTCAATTGCAACGAGCGCAAAGAGGGCCACCACCAGATTGATCAGCAAAACGCCATTGAACAATGCGCCAAGAGATCCCACCAGAGCGCAACCGATCTAGTATTGCAACATGTACATTAGAACGTCTTACATCATCCGTTCCAACCCCATTCTGAAAAGACCCCCTTGCATATTAACCTAATCAAGTCCTACCTCAAAAAAACGACTACAAAAACGACGGCGGGTAGCAAGATGGCTTACCTGGATGTAGATGAGAACAACAGCGACGAATTGCAGGCAGTCGTAGTCGCGAAGCCAGGATCGAATTCTTGATCCGAGGTACGGAGAAGACCAGCGCATCATAAAGGAGGAACTTCTCGGGAACGCGAGGTTTCGGATCTAACACCGAGGAAGACGCTGAAACGAACAATTCTTCCAGAAAATTGAGCGAATCGGCTTATGGAGAGGTTTAATTATTGGAGATGCCCTTAAATTCCTTTTGGTTCGTTGCCTGGAATGGAAAGCTCGATGGATCGGAATCATAAGGCATCCGACTTCCGGAAACAAAAAAGCTCATAATTCTTAAAACTTGCAATTTCCCCCCGCAACTAACTATTTAATTCAATCAAACCCCTCAGTTGCTTCATTCGACAAATAAATCCAATAATCACCATCCAGATTCACAAAAACGTAAATAAAATATTATTGGGGGGCAAGAAGCAAACTACAAGCACACTGCATTTCAATATTATAAATCTTTTATTGAGTGGATATATTTAGCTAAAATTGGGGTTCAATTCATTCCAATTTAACTTAAAATAATTAATTCAGATATTTTTAATTTATCATTTGAAAAATAGTTTCTTTTTGCCATAATTGTTCAATTGCAATCTTTTTTTAACTTAAAATCAGTGCAATTTTCCCAATATGACATTAATCTCGACCGTTAAAATGAAAATGGCTCGGATTAAAAAAAATTGGGATCGAACGGTTATCTAAGGAGCTTCACGCATTTGCGGGTGAGGTGCTCTTCATTCGATCCTCCTTTTTTTTTTCCCCTTCTTTTTCTTATCAAAATGCAAACTAACCGCCATACGATGGCAACAACGGTCCCACGACCAGACCGACGTCTTCACTTACGCAGAACGAACCGGGGTACGTATTGGAGAAATAGCCGGGGCCCGCGGCCTATTTGGGTTGTGGAAGCATTTATGCGGGCGGTCACCCGCATCGCATGGACGAAGAACCAAATACAAGGTTCCCCCTTCGGTTCGCGCTCGCAGTGAGGCGATGGCTAGCCGGCGAAGAAATAGCGTGCCGTGGTCGAGTACCTCCGACGATTTCCGTCCGTTCCCCGGGGAATCGCAGCCGGCCCCCGCCGCCTCCTCATCCTATGCAGTTGTCCAGAGCGGGCTCGCTCGCCAGAGGCATTCACTGGTTCGTCCGCCCCGATCTTTCTTTCGATTTAGGATTGCTTTTGTTGCTCTGATCCATTTACCTGATCGCAATGTGTTTCTTAGACGATCGATTCGATTTTTCCTGTTCCTTTTTTTTTTTCAATGATGTGTTTTCGTTTTTTCGCCCTTTTTGCTGGAAAACTCTGAGAACCCGTTTGATCTCATGAATAAATTTCGATCTCTGATGGTGAATTTCTTTAAAAATTAAAATCTAGAGGAAATGCTTAGGGCTGGACCTTCAATCAGGCAGATCGAGAGATTTTTCTTACCTTAATCTACACGAACAACGTCATCATCATGGATTGCTATTTGAAGCGACGAAGTATTGGCAAAAGGCGAAACCCTCGCCCCCAGGGCCCCCGCCGCACCCTGCCCAGGGCCATCACGAGGGAGGTAAATCACGGTAGCCCAAACTGTTGAAGCGACGAAGTATGCTTCAACAATGTATGCAATTAGGCACTAGTTTATCGATTGATTAGATGCAAATGAACAACAAAA
The DNA here is from genome assembly GCA_037833815.1 of Zingiber zerumbet. Classification (NCBI taxonomy): domain Eukaryota; kingdom Viridiplantae; phylum Streptophyta; class Magnoliopsida; order Zingiberales; family Zingiberaceae; genus Zingiber; species Zingiber zerumbet. The sequence goes on along the minus strand of JBBMJZ010000122.1, from coordinate 13,698,663 downwards.
TAACGTGAACAATATGTTTTTGCGCTAATGAATTCAGCTTTTGTTTAACCAGCTCAATTTTGGTATTACATTTGGCAGTCTAAGTTCTAGCACATCTTAATAGTGTATTAATTGAACTATCTAATTATGTTCTTCGGTTTCATGACATTGAAGGACTTCTAATCGGATGTTAATCAAACATCGAATTCCTAACGGTCTTGCTTTAACCTCCTATAATTTGCTAGGGTTATGATACAATCCAAGAAACAAGGGAGCTGCAAGTAAAAGGGAAACCTGGAACCCGTGATGCATCGAGTCAATATACAAAAACAAAGGTCCCGACCAATCTCTCCCACAATCCGGCTGGCTACGAGGTCCAACTGAAGGCTTCTCGCGACGTAAGGTGACAACTGTGTATCGCTTGGTTTGCATAACATAACAATTTTACTCTCGCTAACTAGTATATTCATCTCATACAACACTGGTTTGGATCCATTAACGGTGCACAACAAAGCATATGGTCAAGCATCTCATCTCAAAGTAACTCTGCTAAAATTAGGACATTTGTTTGAAATCTCCCCTCTTTGATATGGATCAAACCCTAAACCCCACGGGTCATCCGAGTTGGTATGTGGTGGGATGCTTGCCACATGAAGTAGCGGGATCGAAACTCGGGACAATCGGGGCGTAAATCCCCGATCCCTGTGCAACTCACTCCACCTGCCACATACTCGCTCAGATGCTGTGATTTACTTCCCTCGTGATGACCTTGGGTCGGATGCAGCGGGGGCACTGGGGGCGAGCGATTTCACCTTTTGCCACATAATATTTTTACCTAAATGGTTTCGGGACAAGATTGAGTTGGCTAGTATGAGACAAAGTTACTACATAGGGCAAGGATTGAATCTTGACAAAGTCGAGAAAAAAAAACCTTCTCCCACACTGATCAACTATAACTTTTTGATTTATTTTCTAGACCGACCATGTGGAGCCATTGATACATTTCACCTTTTACTGCCACGATAGTGTTGTGTTGGTTGATGTCTTCCTTTTTTAATGTGGCATCTACTTTGATAAGATTGGATCAGAGAACTTGAGCAATTGTTTATTTGGAGATTTCATACTTTATATGAAGGGCAGTCTCTTCTTCATTCTGGTAGGTTGCCAATGCAATGACTGCTAAGGCCAAGATCCTTCTGTTAGAACTAAAGACTGTCAAGGAAGAATTAGCTTTCGCAAAGGAAAGATGCGCTAAGCTTGACGAGGAAAACAAGACCTTGAGGGAAAGTTGTCAGAAAGGAGACGCCCCAGCCGACGAAGACCTGGTTCGTTGCTCTTTTGCTGCATTGATTTGTCCAACAAGCCCTAAACTTTCTTGAAGTTGAATGTGTGGCAATGCAGATTCGACTCCAGTTGGAGGCATTATTGGCTGAGAAATCTAAGCTAGCAAATGAGAACGACATTACCGCGCGGGAGAACATGTTCCTCAGGGAGATGGTGGAATACCATCAACTCACCAACCAGGGTATCCTCTACTTGGATGATAGCAACGAAGAAGAAGAAGACGACGACTCAGACCTTGTCGATAAATTGACCTTTTCTCCATCGCATCTCGATTCCGAAGTACCTTCCCATGACCTTTCGAGTTCCCAAGTAACTAAACTCGCACCAGAAAGCCCATCACCCTCTGCCTCACTCGGCACTTTTGCACACACAAATTTGGGTCCATCTACTGCTGTTGATGGTTCAATTCAGGGGCAGCCCATCCCGCAATAGCGCCTGCTCAAGTAGTTCCGAACCTTGTGTGCCTGCTTGTGCAGGAAGCCATGCAGGTTGAATTTGTTCATTCCTCTCCTCTTTTTTTCTTCTGTACTTTGTTTCATCCTTTATTCTAATATTTATACAACAGCAGCAATTACGTGGAAGCAGATCATGCACTTCATTTAGATATGTAAAAGAACTCGAACTACCAATTTTACTAAACCGCATCATCAATCAAGAGAAGTCACTAATTTCAGTCTAAGAGGGTGTTTAGCTCAACTTATGAATTTTACAAAATAATTTATAAGTTATTTTAAAACTTATAAGCTCTTCAAATCTATTTGGTAAAATTTTTTTATAAACAGCTTATAAGCTGTCAAAATAAGCTGTTTGATAGCTTATAAGTTATTTTTTAAAAAATAAAAGAGACTATACTTTTTTAAAAAAATCTTATTTTAATAATCTTCTTCTTTAAAATATCCTTATATATTTTTATTAATCTCTATCTTATCGTCCATAGAATTTTATAAACATAATGACTCTCTTTCTACGTCAACTTTTTTTCCCAGTGCACACGAAGTCTTCGAGACTCCCTTCCATTTCTTTTCTCCCCGGTATATAAATTCTCTGACTCGATTAAAATTTAATTTTTTTCTGTCTAATCTTAGGATTTAAAAAAATAAAAGTAGCAAATATATTATTGATCAATTTTTAACTATAATTTTTATTTAAAATATTAATGATATCATTAAATTTTTTAAAAAAATTATAAATTAAAATATCAAATAATTTTATTTTTTAATATAAGTTTAATCTATTATAAAATTATAAACTATTATAAATAATATCTTAATAGTATTATACCATTTTTGATAATTTTATTAATAAAAAGATCTTATAATATCAAGTTGTTTAAAATTTATTCATCCAAACACTCTAATAGCTTATTTTTTTAAAATAAGACTGTTCCAAACACTCTAATAGCTTATTTTTAAAATAAGACCTAACTTATAATAAGACCTAACTTATAAACTGTATGAGCTTATAAGTTATTTTTAATCAGTTTAGCTGAACCCTTTCTAAAATTGATTTAAAATCCCATGATTGCTTATATTTGGATGTCTATATTTAAGTATATTTTTTAAACAGGGGATCAAACCATACATTTGATTGACATGAATAGTTATTTCATTCTTTGATGTTTAGTTCCATAGATATTTCCTTCGTGATATTATTTTCTCTCGATATTTTACAATATTCTCTAATGAATTAAAAATGCTACCGCGAACCAAAAGAATGCATTTATTTGACTGAATAACTATTTGTTCCTTACCAACTCCTTTACTAATGCTAATAAATCTGATTTGAACAATAGAATAAATATAAATTCCACATGACCATCAAATTCTGAAGTTTTACATGCAACAAGCAAGCAGAAAGTCATGTAATGGTTTAGCTAAGCTATATCCTTATTATTGACAAGGGCTCATAGTACCCATATTATAAGCAGAAGCACAGAGCAAGAAAGGAATTGAAGTACAAAAGATTATTATGCAAATTAGATGGTCATCTTGTGTGCGATCGCTTCCTGCAATCAAGAAACTGGAAGCAGTCAGTAAAAAAAAAAGGGGGGTAACTCCCAATACAGAACTTACAGCACAAATTCAACTAAAGAATGCATACAAAGATCAGGCAGAAAGAAATGAGTTCGGTTGAAAGGCATGAGAATGAGACAGATTTATGTTCCTCTCTGTCAATTATTTATACGGAAGTTAAGGAACGGTTTCGAACTCATTTCCATGGAAGCTCCTTCTGGCCCAAAAATTTCCACCCAAAAGTGAGGGGAAACAGATTCTTTCTGCAGAAACCCAGGGGAAATGTCTTCCCCTCTTTTCAATTAGCTTTTATCTCCTCTTGGCTCATAACCTAGATGAAGCATCCCCACAACCCAACCCTTCTCTCCTCTCACAATAGATGAGGCTTGGTTACATCGAGGCCCAATTGACATTCAGTGCTCGCTCGCCAACCTCGCCAAAAGGCTCCTGACACCGTGAATCAATTTGGCTGACATCATTATCAAGTCTAGGAGGCTCTACGACAGCATTGGCAGTAACATCCATAAATTTGACTGGTGTTCGCATAGTGTAGGAGGCTTAGCATTACACCATCGATGGCGTCATCAATTTGGTTAGCATCGATGTCAAGTCTTGAGTGGTTCAGCGATAACATTGGCAACAGCATCATTAAACACAGGAGACTGCTCGAGCAGTCCATTCATGCAAATGAATAGGTTAATTGTGGTCAACAGGACCTAAGGGTGGATGTATGAATCTAAGAGCCTTTTTTACTTGGATAGAAAACTTTAAAAAATTTCACCCTTCCAACTGTTTACACAGATATTAAGAAAAATGGAAAAGAGAAAGGATGAGATATCGCGCCAATTCAACCATTTTGGTTCCATACAAATTGAGCATAAACTAATTCTCATTCTCATCAAAATATGTACCCTATGACTCCTTAGTCCTTACAAAACCATACTTGCCCATAGCTCCTAGCAAAATAACACCCATTTGATTCCAACACGCTAGTTAACCTCACAAGAGTTGGAATTGCAAGCATTAAACGTCATCATCAAGCCCTAATGTTGAACTGTTGAGGGTGTCCAGTGGGTTACGCGATCTCAGTGGGCTAGACAGGCTGACTGGGTTTGGTATCAGGCTAATCTGTTCAGGTCTATCTTGTATAGTGGTCAAAGTGGATTGGCAATCCGGTTAGGTAGTCCAAACAAGTCGAGCAAGATAGGTGGTCCAAAGGGATGATTGACCCAAGTGAACCAGGCAGCACAAATCAGGTGGGTTAAGTGAGCCTAATAAACTAACCAAACTAAGCGAATTGAGTGAGCTGAATAAACTGAGCATCTTGGATGAGTTGAGCAATGCAGTAGTCAGTTCGCTTCATTTCTACCCATTATCTGACATTGACATTAATGCTAATCTCACATCCATTAGAAAATATTGAGCGTGTATTTCTCTTATATGTTTGTAGCAGCTATATTAAGGATAAAACCAAACCTTTACTGAACTTGATACAATCATCATAATGATGCTGCCAAATCCACAAAGCTGATGAAGCTACACACTCAAGCTGACTATCTTTATAGTTAATCTTTCAAAATTAAAATAATAAGCTGCAGAAAGATCTAAGATATAATGAAACCTCTGGAACAGAGTTTTTTCCTTCTTTTTTTTGGCACATTCAGAGAAAGGAATAGAAAAAGTGAAAATGGAATCTACTATTCAAAACGGGATAACTTGATTCAACTCCAATGCTACTTGCTAGAGGTATTAGACCTAGTTTTTTTTATTTAACTTCTTGGTTATTGCACAAACAGGAAAACACTAGAGGTTAAAAAAACAATTCAGAGATGAAAGATTAACATCCTCTCAAACAATATCTAGAAATTTTCAAGGTAACGACTAAAACATCTAAGTCCAACAATTCTCATAACTGGTTACGTATTTGATAATCAGAATAAGTTAAGGAAATAAATTCCATCCTCTCATTCTTCATGTAGCCCTAATCCCTCTTGTGGCTAACACTCTTGAATCAGACGTAGACACCTTCATTGACCAACCATTAAAAAATTAGAAACATTATTCATACACCTAGATCCATACTTGTACTCCGATACTATGTACCTGAGTCCAAGTAACAGAAGATTCATCCCACCAATATTCAGACAACACTAGACCTTGTTTTGTTAGTTAGTGCTTACTAGATAGTACAAATAGACATTGAGTCATTTGCGTAAAATTTGCTTTTGAATATAGTTCCAATTTTCCTCCTGAATCCAAATCCAACTTTTTCAAACTTTTATAGTTGACCATTGTGTCTGCAACCAATCAAATCCCTTTTCGCAAGGGTAAATCCTAGTTGAGTACTACTACTATCGTATGAAGCATATTAACGGATCTGGAATTAGGATAGCCACAATCGTCCAAATTCCATTACACAAAATCGAACTACCTTGACAGATCAAATTAGAATTATGATCCCCAAAAGATGTTTCCCCTTGCACTAGGATACACGCTGTAAAGTTAACCTTGTACTGGAAAAAGAGAAAACAAAACAAAACAAAACAAAACAAAACAAAAGGAACATTACGAAACAAAACACACCTAATTTGCAGCGTTGCTGTGCTGTTCCATGATCTTCTTGTCCCTCCTCTCCATCTCCACATCCCAACCGTCGCTACCGATATGCTTCGGCTGCAACTCGATCGGCAAGAGGAACAACCTCATCTACCAGACCAACACAAAAGTAGAATGAAAAAAAAAAGCCCCCGAGATCTCACCCTCCCATGGACGGCCTTGTGGATGTAGTACTGCCCGTTTCCCATCACGCAGAGCATCACGCCGATGATTCCCAGCGGAAGGACGGCCTCCAACCAAAATAATTTGGCCATTGCAAGGCAACGAACTGAGGATCCCAGAAATTTCCGACCGAACCCTAACGAAGAGCAACGCAGAGTGGTCCTTTTGTCCAGCGCCTGGCACCCTTTTAATTCTATCGGCAATGGATCCAGCCCAGATTTAGATGGGCCGGCATTGTAGGCCTAATGTGACTAACTGTGTTTGTACTGTTTGTAGACTTTTTCTACCCCACCGCTGACAAAAACACGGCTGACATAACAACGCCGGGTGCATTATCCATTACGTGCCCTTTTCATAAAACTGATCGTTCTTAGAATTAACCGACGTAAATTGAATATAAAAAATCAACTATTAAAAAATAATAAAATAATAACAAGGAAAAAATACCTTTAACCCCTTTTATTTTCTATCAAGTAGCATTTTGCCCCCTTGAATTTAAAAAATAACACTTAATCCCTTTTGACCAAAGTCAAATGTGAAAAAATTTGTAAAAGATAATTATGTCCTTATGTTTTAATATTGTTTTTGATAATATTAAGAAGAAAAAAATATATTGAATTGATATGAAAAATCATTACACAGGTCTTCGGAGTCAATTCTTTATAGATAAGAAGAAAAACATATATAAAAGGATAAAAAAAAATAGAAGCATCTAGTGATGGTGCCCTTCGTCGCTCGCTCGGATTTGCGATTGATGTCAGTTTGTCGATGTGTTCACTCTAGGTCTTTACAAAGCAAAGTTTGTCAGCCGAAGGTTGGCATTGTCAATGTTACCTTCTTTGATGGTCAAGTCAATGATGAATTGAGATGTGAGGCTCGCGTGCGTGTATAAAAAAGTAAAAGAGCTTGAAGAATACAAAAAAAATTTGCCTTCGTATAAGAAAAGAAAATTATACATTCACTTATTTTTGTGGAATCTTATATAATCATGGACAGGGGCAGATCTAAAATTTTAAATTTAGGAGAAAATGAAGAAAATAACTATTATACATTGTATTCAAAGGTTGCACAGCCGGGATGACAAAATATATATTTTAAACTATTTAATTTTATTTTAGTCTAATTAATATTAATCTTTATATATTGTTGAAAGTTACATATAATTTATTGATTTTAATTAGTAAATCAGCAGTTATGCACATATTGAAAACATTAATTAGGACCTTGAATTATCTAGAATTAGTTCAAATATCAATAAAGGAAACGAAAATAGATGTAAATTATCAATAAATTCAATACTTCCTCTTAAGATTATAAAAAAATATATAAAAAAGACAAGGATATAATTATCTTTTACAATTTTTTTGACATTTGACTATGGTCAAAGAGGGTTAAATATTATTTTTAAAATATAGGGGGGCAATATGCTACTTGATAGAAAATAAAAGGGTTAAAGGTATTTTTTACTAATAATAATAAAGACTTATTTTTGGCATTTAGGGTGTCGATCACAATGGAGTACTTCGGACAATTGGTGGCAACAATGACTTCAATGATTAGGAGATTGCATCTAGAGATGGGGTCACAAATAAAGTGTAGTTTAGTCATACTTCATGTTATACTCATTTAATGCGGTGATGAAGAGGGACCCTACCAATGGATCAAAATAAAAGAAAAGTGGCCGACATGGAGGTCAAAGTCAGGATAGTCAAAAGCCTATGCCCCTGAAGCAAACCAATTGAGTCGAATGGCGGTATTGACTATCCCGTCGGGCATGCCCATCAGGCTGCAATGAAGCATGTCCGAACGACCGCTCTCTAAAAGCCTGCACCTGATGATAATAGACAAAGAGCAACCCTCACGAGCCACTTCCCCCAAGCGGGAAGCATGACCGGTCAAACACAAGGTTGCCTTCGTCAACAATGCAGCCGAATGGAAAGCAAGACAATAGCTCTACTCTCAATATGTCCGGACGGGGACTACCCGACCGAGCGGTGACCGGTCGACCTCGTGTGGACCTTCTAACTATCTTATCGTATCCTTTTGAGAGTTTGTGCCGCTGACAGCAGAGCATGTCCAGTAGGCAAATCGTACTTTAGAAGCTTCCAGGCTATCATATCAGAGAGTTACATGGCTATTTAAGGAATGATGTCAGAGATACATTTTAACTTGTCTTTTCCTAGAATCCCTAGGAAAATATGTCTACGCTTGGAGATGAGTGCATGAACACCACAGTGACGCTATAAAAGGGGTTCCCATCTACAGGTGGAGGTATGCGCAACTTCATTTTCTACGCGTTTTTGCTACAATTCTTCATTTTTCTACTCGCTGGAAATTGACTTGAGCATCAGAAGGTCATCGTCGGGAACCCTTTCTTGGTCCGACACTAACACCTCTTGTGCTATAGGTCTATGTGGAATCCTCACCTCGTCAACTTTCTAGCCACATCCTTAACTTGCCATCATCTTCATTTTCGAACATGATCATATTTGGTGTCATTTGTAGGAAAACTACTTGTAGCCGAAACACGAAGATAGAGAACGCTGGACGACTTACCAAAGTGACGTTAACACCATAAGAACTGGAAATGCTGATACAAGCGTGAGGGGCAAAGATGTTGGAGCAGCAGCAGGCAGTGGCCGATCGTCGAGCAAATGAGCCTGCAGCGTTGACAATAGGACAACAAGCAGATCATACAGACCGAGAGGAAAATCCGATCGCTCGTAAGCCAAACAATAGGTCGACTGGCACATTTGGAGACACACTGAATGCACCGATCCCTTATCCCCAAGCGTTGTTCCGTACCCCTTCGGATGAACAAGGCCGAGCGGAGAGGGCATAAGGATCCTCCTCGAATGACATACCCATTCAGGATGAGCGAAAGGGCAAAGCACTTAGGCTCGATGATTCCCCCAAAAGGATAAATAGACAGTTCTCTGAGGAGATCTTGGATGATCAACTACCACGACACTATGAGTTGTTGATGATCAAAGAGTATACGGGAGTGATCGACCCTGAGGACTATCTGTTCAAATTCGACAACATGGCTACTCTCCATCAGTACACTGATGAAGTCAAATGCCAAGTGTTCCTCACCATGCTCTCCATATTAGCACAAAGGTGGTTTAGGCGATTGCCGATCAAATCTATATGCAGCTTCAAAGACTTCCGAGCGACATTCCTGCAGCATTTTGCAAGCAGTCATCACCATCAGAAGATAAACGTCAACTTGTTCGCGGTTAAGTAGGGGCCTAAAGAGGTATTGCGGGCCTACATCAAGAGGTTTAACCAAATGGCTATGAAGGTCCCATCAGCCACTCTAGAAGTCCTAGTAAGTTCTTTCTCCCAAGGACTTGTAGAAGGCGAGTTCTTTCACTCGCTCATCCGGAGGCCCCCACGAGACTTCGACCACTTGCTTGGGTAGACTATCGTGTACATTAATGTAGAGGAAGTCTAAGCATCCTAGAGGAGGGAAGTGATCCCTGAGCTAGCCACCGCCACGGAGCGCCAAGCGGCCTATACTCACCAACCACCGAAGGGGCCCTGAGTGGGAGTGGCACAGCCACAGTCAGAGCCTTGTACACATGCGATCCAACATATGGAAGTAGAGCAGACGAGGTTTCTGGAAGGTCAACCATGGACACCGCTCTTCTGTTCTTATCATCGGGTAGCAACACACAACACCAAAGATTGATATAATTTCAAGTCGAAGCCATGTCGAGCGGCTTCACCAAGATCTTGCTGCCGATCCCCCTCTCCTGACTGACATCATTACCATCGATCCAATGGGCGGAATGAAGATAGAAGGCTAGCAACCAAACCACACCAACAGTCAGCTCAACAGAGAAACTATGATGGGCCCGTCAGGGCATCAGCTGAGCGATCATGTTTATCAGCTCGGGAAGAGGAGAATTGCAACAATGCTGCTCTGGGCGATATAGGTATGATCGCCAGAGGTCTAACTGATGGCGACTCTAACCGAACCTAGAAGTCACACACTCGATGTTTGGAAATCCATGTTGTTAGGTGCAGTAAAGCAATAGTAGAAGGACCAGAGATCAGTTTTGAACCTCAAGACTTAGGGGAGTGGATGTCCCTCACAATGACAACCTGATTATCAAAGTGATAATTGCTAATTACAATATTCACCGTACTTTTGTAGGTACAGGTAGTTCGGTGAATATTATAGGACCGTAAATATGATAGAGGGGGTGAATAGCATTTTTCACTTTTTTAGAAATCAAGAGTACACAACAGAAAAGAACAGAGATGAAAATCAAACATTATCACAAGAGGTTTTACTTGGTTCAGAGTCTTCAATGACTCCTACTCCAAGGTCTGCACTCACTGAGTGCTTTCATTAGGCAATCACTATAATCACGAAGCAATTACAGAATTTAAGTACAATTGCAGGAATTAAATTATACCGACAATACAACTTTAAAAACTTGAGCGCAGATTATCAGTGCAGCTTTTAGGTATCTCGGAGACCTTTTTGAAGTAGCGCGTGAGTACGAAAGTTGTAGCAATTGATGTTATGAAGTTGCTAGTTGAAGGCCCTTATATAGGCCCATTCCAGGCACTTGAAACCCCTCCGGGCACCTGGACCATGCTGACATGGCGACCTCTCGTCGAAACTTCATCCATGAAGTTTATCCACCTCCGGGTGCTTGGACCCCCTCCAGGCGCTTGAACCGTTGACGTGGGATTGGCTAGTTAACACGCCCCAACTTAGCTCCTAGATAACTTTTCTGGTCCGGGTGTCTGGATCAATTCCGAGCACCTGGACCACCCGAGTGCATGTCTAGGCACCCACCTGGGCAAGCTGGTCCGGGCACTCGGACCAGCTCCGGGTGCCCGGATCCCTTTTGGGCGCCCGGACTCCCCTTTTTTGCACTTCTCCTTTATACAAAAAAAAGTTAGTCTAGGTAAATAAAAATATATTTATCCTACAAAATAAAGTTAGCACAACATAATAAGATAAGAGTAGTAATTAGATCCTGTCTCTACGAGGCCAGGATCTAGTCAAGGTCTAGCTTAGATTTCATAAATTGACCTAAGCTAGTCTAACACCTACAGTTCCCTCAACCGGGAACGCACCCTTACTGGATCTCTCATCTAGTTGCTTACCTCTTACATACCAACTATAATCACTTGACTTGCCTTTGACCCACCAGGTCTTCCCGTCAGTTCTTAGGTCCACATACCCAATTAGACTTCCACAGGTTGTCAGGTCCCGCAGACCCAACCAGACTTCCCACCATATATCAAGTCTTGCAAACCTATTTGGACTTCGTACCAACTATCGGGTTCCGCAAACCTAGCTAGATTTCAGCCTGGTGTCAGGTCCTCCAGACCCGTCAACTCTTGCACACTTGGTTAAGCAATTAGATCACAAACACTCTAACTTTAATCTATTTGTCATTCATCAAAATTTGAGTTAGATCATTAGTACAAATTGAACCAACTAGTAGGAGTACAAGCATTAGGTGAAATATTCAGTGACTCTAATACAGTATGCGATAAGATTGTATCAAAGTTGGAAAATGTAGCTAAAGAGTGTACTCGGTGAGTTAAAGGAACATGCATTACTAAATAAGGAATCTTGGAGGTGAAATGAGAATGTACAAGAGAAATTGAAGGAACAAAAATGAATAACTTATAAGGAATTATATATTTGTAAAATAAGAACAATATAAAAAATAACAATAGTCAGGAAAGAAGCTAAGAGAGTAGTAAATGAAGCAAAGAATGAAACTTTTGAACGATTATATCAAAAATTGGATACAAAAGAAGGGGAAAAAATATTTATAGAATAGCTAAAGTGAGAGAAAGGAAGACAAGATATCTTATTCAAATAAAATGTATTAAAGATGAATGTAATATGGTACTAGTAAACGATGGAGAAATTAAAGAGTGGTGAAAGAGGTATTTTCATTAACTTTTTCATGAAGATTTAGGTGACCTACTTAACTTAGGTAATTTAAGTAGGTCAAATGAACATAGAAATTTTAATTTTTATCGTATAATTTAAACTTCAGAAGTAGAATAAATTTTAAATAGGATGCATAATGAAAAACTCATTAGACCAGATGATATTCCGATAGAGGTATGTAAGTGTCTAGGGAAAGAAGTATTAAATGACTTACAAAATTATTTAATATAATATTATAAATGAAAAATATCAAATCAATGAAGAATAAGTACTCTAATTCCCTTATATAAGAACAAGAGAGACATACAATATTGTACAAACTATAAGGGTATTATACTAATGAGTCATCCATAAAACTTTAGGAAAAGTAATAGAAAAAAGATTTAAGAAAGGAAACCACGGTGGCTAAAAATTAACTTACGTTCATGTCTGGAAGGTTGACAATAGAAGTTATACATCTCCTTAAACAATTAATTAAAAAATATTGGGAACATAAGTCAAATCTACACTTGGTATTCATTGATTTAGAAAAAGCATATGACAAAGTCCCAAGAGAATTATATGGAGAATTTTTTAAAAGAGAGGTGTTAGCGTAACATATATTAAACTAATTAAGGATATGTACGAGGATGTAATGACCAAAATAAAGACTTCAGGCAAAGTAACTGAAGTATTTCTAATAAAGATAAGGTTACATCAAGGATCAGCTCTAAGTCCCTATCTTTTTACACTAATTATGAATGAACTCACTGCACACATTTAAGATACAGTACTGTGGTGCATATTGTTTGCAGATGATATTTTTTTGGTAGATAAAACACGTGAAGGAGTAAATACTAAACTAGAATCTTGGCAGGAAACACTAGAAGGAAAATGTGTTAGGCTTAGTAAAACAAAGACAGAATATATAGAATTTAAGTTTAGTAATATTAGATGTAATGAGATAATTGTTAAGATAAGAGATGACGAGTTATAATGGAGGGGTTGAGAGAGATGTCTTATATAGAATACAAGTATGATAGTTAAAATAGATGAGAGTGTCAGGTGTTTTATATGATCATAAAGTACTTTTAAAACTTAAAAGAAAGTTCTACAAAATCGCAGTTAGACCTGCTATATTATATGAAGCTGATGTTGGGATATGACTTGAGCACATAAGTAGAAGAGGGGACTTGTAGAGATAAGGATGTTAAGGTGGACGTATGGACATACGAAGATAGATAGAATAAGAAATGAGAGCATTAGAAAAAAAAAGTCAGAGTTGCATCTATTGAGGAAAAACTCCGAGAGACACGTTTAAGATGGTATAGACATGTATTTAAATGACCAATGAATCCTCCAGTTAGGCGATGTTAAACTATGACAAACACTCATATCAAATAAAAAAGAGGAAGACCAAAAAAGACTTGGTTAGCAATAATAAAATAAGATAAAATTTATTTTAAGTGTAAATAATGATATAGTAGGAGATAGAACTAAATGGTGTAAAATAATCTATATAGCTGACAGCACCTAATGAGATAAATTTTGGTTGTTGTTGTTGCTGTATTATCTGCCTAACATTTTGGGCCATAAAGCATGACTAGTCATTCTGTTATCTTATATTTATTTATTTGGTAATTCCAGTGAGCAGAAACAAAATAATCTTCTAAATTATAATAACACGTGCACCATACACATACAAGATACACACATGTGAAGACATAGCCATAGAACATAAATTACAAAAATGAAATTATACCTTCCAGATGACGTTGAGTGGGGACAACATTAACTAGAAAACTTGACAAAGTCTACCTCTATCTATATCAACGCTCAGATATCTTCAAGATGGCTTCACTAAGCCATAAGCTTCGTCTCTGATTTGGTACTAGTCAAACAGCGGAGACGATGCGATCCACAAGAGAGATCTTCAACTCTCTTTGTGTCTGGCGTCAGAAGGCAATAACCTAACGACACAAGAGATGTGGATGGCAACCCCTTGGCTGCTATCCAATGTTAATGCAGGCTGATGCCCAACGACACAATAGCACCTATGTTGTTGTTCAGTGGCTAGTAAAGCTTTCTGACGATCGGGAGGGTTGGCGAAGCAGCCGACACACAAACAAACAACAACTTCCACTTGTTGTTCACCGACTGTGCTTGTTGTCTGGGACTAGACAACGGCTATCCAGGGCTGGATGGGACCAGTAGATGGCTAGAAGAGTAGGGCTGATGGATGTGGTGGCTGTCGATGATGACTTGGGTGGTGGCTACAAGAAGGACCTTCCTTCTTGTTAGGCGACAACAAAGAGAGGAGAAGATGAGAGGAATTAGCCTAATCAAATTAGGTTATCAATTTCAATCAATAACTCTTCTCATGGAGTGCCATATTTATACACCTCATCAATGACTTGGGGAGCAAGTCATCTCCCAAACTCAAAAACCAATAACAACCTGATCCATTACCATTACGTTTGGTTTAAAACCAAACCATCTTAGTTTATAACTAAACCAACTTTAGTTCACAACTTCAAGAAGATGAAACAATTGCGCATCTGCACTCAAGAATTAAGGAGCTCATCATTAAACTTTCGAATCTCAGAGAAAAGGTAAGTAACCGAGATTTGCTAAGGTACACACTCAATGCATTCCTTAGGAATACAAAATGGGCATCACTAGTAGATGCCTTCTATATTTCTAAAGACTTAGAAACAATTACCTTGGAAGAATTATTTTCGACATTTGAAGTGCATGAATCGAGATGTGCAGGTACGAAGGAGCCAAAGCACAACATCGCCCTCAAAGTATCGAGAGATGAAGCTGAGCCAGAGTCTTCTCTCAACGACGAGGAAATGGTAATGATGGTAAGGCATTTTAAGAAATTATGTAATCAAGAAAAACTAACCATCCGCAGGGTAGAAAGAGGAGGAAGATCAGATGCTATCACTGCGACGAAGAAGGCACATTAAAGACAGTTGCCCCAAGCTAAGGAACAAGGACAAAGACAAAGGAAATAAGCTTGTCCAAAAGAATAAATACAAGACTTTGAAGGTGACGTGGGATGATACGTCGTCCGAATCAGAAGTTGAGGCCTTCTTCGGACTTGCATTAATGGCAAGTCGTCAAGACGAGGACTACGATTCAAGCTCGTCTGAAATGAGCATCGAGAGCATCAATGAACGGGGAACTACGCCAGAATAAAGCAGCAGATCATGGGGAGCTACGGATAACAAGATCGACGAGGTAAGTCTGGTACGATCTCTCCCACCAGATAAATTATTTAAATTTGTAAAATTATTAACCAAAGATTGTTGTAAATTTGAAAAGAAAATTAAAAATTAAAAATTAATTCTAGCAAAATCATTCTTTCCTAGAGATTTTTTCTAAATAAAAAAATTCTGTTAATATTTCTCCTCTTTTTATCTGGTGCCAAAGGTTATAAAAAGGGAAGATGTCATGCCACCATAACCTAATCTCTCTTGAGTTGTTTTCCCTTACTTGTGGCAGGCACCGCATCTCTTCTTTTCTCTCTTTTCTTTTTCCCTAGGGCCGACGCCCACCTCCTCTCTTCCTCCTAGGGTCGGCGCCCCATCTCTTCCTCCCTTTCCTCCCTCTAGGGCCGACGCGTATCTCCTTTGGTGGCCGGAGCTTGGAGGAGAAGAAGAAGAAGAGAAGAACCACCCTACATGGTAGGTGGTTTAGAGGAGAAGAAGAAGAAGAAGGAGGCGCCCTTTTTCTTTGCATCTTTTGGTGGTAGGCGGCTTGGAAACAAAACAAGGTTCGGGTGATTTGTCTTAGTAGATCATCGCCCACACGACGTCCAAGAAGAGGAGAGGAATACAGCAGAAGATCAAGAGGTCTTTGTCTATGAAGAAAGGTACAACTAGTTCTTTATTCTGCAGCGCAATTAGTTTATTTTTCTTTGAATGGATCTTGAAATACCAACACAAGAGGCTACGATCTTGTGCTTCAATCAAGGTGTGTTTTGATTAATCAAGAACTTGCTTGATTGATTAAACGCATGTCTGATCAAGCATATGGTTTTCTAGGAATAGTTTTATCCTTGTACAAATTTTTGTACAGGGGGTTTATGCAGAACGAAATTCCCAGTGCCAACACTATTTGTTGGAGCAATCTAGTGACCCTAGGTTTTGATGTTTAGGCAAAGGTTTAAGTTAAATTTATTGTTGTATTTGATATACATTGTGAGTGTGCAAGATATAGGTACAACAAGGAAAGTCTAAGTGTGATCTTGGCAAAGGAGGGAAGTCCAAGGATGAGTCTTGGCGGTGTAAGTCCAAGCATGTAGTTTTGGCAACGTAAGTCCAAGTGTGACTTGGCAATGGATGAAGTCCCGGAGGCGCGACCTCTTGGCAAAGGAAGACTCGACAACAATGACAAGACCAATGGAAGCTCCAGAAGGCAACACGTGAAGGATAGGGAGGCATCCGAGGGACGCAAGGTTGATGGAGGAGGCTAGAAGGCTAGGTCTACGCTGGTCGAGTGAGGACGAGTGCTGAGTGAATGTACTGGGGGGGGTCAAATTCTAGGATCAAGGTTTACTGTAGCGTTACTGTAGTAATACTGTAGCAATTACTGTATCAGTCGACTGGTGCAGTCGACTGGGATCGAGCCGTTGGGTTGTAAAGGTCGAATATCCACAGAGGGTAGTCGACTGATAGTTTTGACAAACGACTGGTAAGCGGGGTTTTCTAACTTGTGGCCTATATAACCAAGCATTGGAAGCTTGGTTAAGGTTGACGAAATTAGTGATAGTTAACCCTAATTAGAGTCTCCAAGTGTTTAAGTGATCTAGCGTGCTTGTACGAGGTTGTAGCGAGATTTCTCCACCCATAAGGAGCTACGCGAGCTAGTCGGAACTCTTTGGGGAATCATCCACTGACGGATCGAGATCGTCTATCTTATGGACAACCGTGAGTAGGAGCTTTATCTCCAAACCACGTTAAATCAACGTGTTAGGTTTACTTTCTCTTGTCAGTATTTGTTTTTTTATTCCGATGTGCGTACTAATCATTGTAGGAAGCGACGCTTTGGGTGAGACGCTATTCACCCCCCCCCCTTTCTAGCGGATGTCAAGGTCCCAACAAAGATGTCAACCAGATTTGACTTGGACTAAATATAGTTGAGTTCAATGTCTCCTCGAGCAATGTGGTCTCTAATAAAGTGATGCTTAATTTCAATATGTTTTGTTCTTAAATGATGCACTAGATTTTTTGTTAAGTTAATTGAACTTATATTATTAATATTTTTTTTATATTTTTATGTTCTAAGTTAAAGTCTTTCAATGTGTGCATCATCCATAATAATTGTACTACATACTCATTCATTACTATATATTATGCTTCAATAGTAGATAAAATAACACAATGTTGTTTTCTACTAAACTAGCTGACAAGTGATGGTCCAAGGAGTTAACATCCACTACTTGTACTTTTTCGATTCAGTTTATAGCCACATAATTTGAATCAGAGAATCCTAAAAGTTCAAAGTTTGTTGTCCTAGGTTACCACATTCTCACATTAATTATGCCTTTTAAGTATCTAAAAATTCTTTTACCATTAGTTAAGTAAGACTCCTTAGCACAAGTTTGGTATCTTGCATACATGCTAACTGTGAATAAAATATCGACTCATCTTGCAATTAGATATAAGAGACTACCTATGACACTTCTATAATATTTAATGTTAACTAATTTTCCATTTGGATTACTATCTAATGTTATGCTAGTTGTCATTGGTGTTTTTATTTCCTTAGTATTTTCTATTCAAAATCTTTTAAGTAATTCTTTTGTGTATTTTTGTTGATATACATAATTACCCTCTTTAGTTTGTTTAATTTGTAAACCTAAGAAAAATATTAATTCACCTACTAGACTCATTTCAAATTCTTGTTATATTAATGTTATAAATTCTTGTAAAAATTTTAAATTTGTTGATTCGAAAACTATATAATATATACTTGGACTATAAAAATGTCTGACTCAAGTTTTTTTTACAAAAAGGATTGAGTCGACCCATCCTTGATTGAATCTTTTGTTAATTAAATATGTAGATAATTTTTTATACCAGACCCTATGTGTTTGTTTTAGACCGTATAATATTTTCTTTAATTTGAATATATGGTCAGGGTGATCTATATTTTCAAATTTAGGTGGTTGACCTACATAGACTTTTTCCTTGATTATTCCATTCTTTTAAACAAATTTGACATCCATTTGAAAAAGTTTAAATCCTTTTTGGGATGCATAACTTAGTAGCATTCTAATAGATTCAAGTCTAGCTATTGGGCATATGTTTTATCATAGTCAATTACTTTAAATTTATCGTTATTTCCAAAGACAATAGTTTCTAAGCTTGTATTTTAGTTCGATAAATTTAATGTGATTCTCAATTATATCTGGAACAACCACTATTCAATTTCCATTTGGATTTGCATAAAAAGTATTAGTCATTATTAATTTTAATAACATAATTAAGCTTATGTTTGATTAAGTTTTAAAATTAACGTTTAACGACAGCAGATTTAAAAACATTTAAAAATAATAATTTTAAGGTTTTAATTAATTTAAGTTTAAAATTCTGATTAATTTTAATGTTTTAGTTAATTTTAAAGTTTTAGTTAATTTTAAAGCTTTTAATTAATTTTAATTAAAAGTTTAACTAATTTTTAATTAATTCAATTTGATTTAAATTTTAATTTAATTTTAAAATATAATTTAATTTTAATTTAAAAGTTTAATTGATTTAATTTAATTTAAATTTAATTAATATAATTCAATTTGTCCTTATTTATCTCAACCGATTTATATTTTTAAACAGGAGAATCCTATAATTTTATGAAATGTTTAGTTATAAATTTTTATTTTGCACATAGTTTGACCTTGTGTTAGATTCATGTTTAATCATTGGTTAGTTAAATAAATATTTCAAAAATTGTCTTATAGGTTGTGGAGAGGTACATGGGCCTTCTTGGATATCAGAGCAACAACCACTTCTAAACAAAGTATTTTTAAGAAATTATATATTTAACCTTTCTATTGAAAAACCTTAGTCTAATTAGTCTAGGTATGGTGAGGTAGCTTCGATTAGTTTCACTTAGCTAAGTAGACTAAGTAGGGTACGTTTTACCCTACTTGACTCCTTAGACCAAGCTTCCCTAACGTATAATTACCTCATCCCACCCTAATACTATGTTGGACAAGAATCAAATTATCTTTCTAATATAGTCCTAATTATCCAAATGGGTAGGTCATGTATTCGAGGTGCCAACTAATTTGGTATATCCTCCTTGATCATATATTCTATGTTTTATATTTATGCCATGAATTTTATTTTTTTGGTATATAAAATTTATTTTGTTCTACTAGCTTTATTAGAGAAGCTTTCAGAACTCAGACTTTTGTTTATTTCTTATTTTGACTAATTAGTGAAATAAAAGATTTATTTGTTGAGTTGGATTTGTATCCAAATCTAGATTTATTATACATAGTTTTTTGGGATCCAAGTATTAAATCTAAATTCTTGGATCTTTTAGTGAAGGTTTTTAAAAGTTCTTTAAACTTCTTAACTTACATTTCAAAATGGAATTCTCCTCTTTATGTTTTGCAGATTGATTTGGGTTTCCATTTTGAATTTGTTCAATTGAGGAGTTTTGTTAGCTTGTTCCTTAAAGTCTTCGTTTTGCTTAAGAAGAAATTTAACTTGTTCTTCAGATTTAGTTAACTTTTTATTTAGACATGTAATAATTTTAAACAACTTTATAGTTAAAATAGTTTGTACCACGTTCGAACGTTCGGAAACGAGTATGGACTCATGGATTGATTCGTACTTGACTCATCTTCTTGATCTGATTCATTTTCTGACTTGGGTCTGGTTGCCATTAGTGTGAGGTAGCTAGCTTGCTTTCAATCTTCGGTGTCCGACTCTTTTGAGGAAGTTTCATCCCGGTAGGCTTGGAGTGTCTTCTTCTTCATATTCTTGGATTTGTCTTCCTTTCTATTTGGATATTCATGCTTGAAATGACCCCTTTTTGTTGCATCCGAAGCATGTAATTTTTACCTTTGCATCATTAGATGTTGATTTGATCACTTTTTGTAGGTCCTTCTTTGTAAAGTTATTTTTTCTTCTAGTGAATATTTTTCTGATCATGTTTACTATTTTCTCTTCTTCGCCTGATTCGAAGGCATATTCACCTTCTGACTCAGCTTGGTCCGGGTTCTTGTTTACATCTCCTTTGACGAACCTATAAGAAAAGCCACATCTTTCATGACCTATTTTGAGTTAGTATGTCCATGAAGTTCTAACTCACAAAAAAGTTCATCTAATTAGATAAATTCTTTGAAATTTTACCGGCATCTACTATAGATACTCATAGCGTATTTTGAGAAAAAGAATTAAGTGCATACCTGATTACGCCCCGATTTTCCAATTGGCGGCCAATTAGATGTAGTCCACTAAGGATGTCTTTGCTCCTCACATGTAGTTGACTTGTCGTTTCTCAGTCCAGTATTTTTATGTTAAATAAACTATTTAACAATAAATCATGTTTTGTTACCTTAGCATCGCTTGCACCTTCGTGCAACTCGATCAGTTTACCCCAGAGTTCCTTTGCGTTCTCGAAAGGTCTAACCCGGTTAAGCTGTTTCTTGATCAGTCCACATTAAAGAGTATTTAGCACATTTGAATCAACTTGGAACTTCTTCTTATCTTCTAGATTCCATTTCTCTATGTTGAGAGGTACTTTAGTTGCTTCATTGACATCTTGTATCCTCATCGGCTGGTGAACCACTAATCAATGTCTATTTTTAAGTACATTTCCATTCTTCTCTTCTAGTAAGGGGAGCTATCTCCATTGAAGAGTGGAGAGCGAGTAATGTTATAACTTTCGCTTTGAGCCATTTGGATCAACACTGCACAAAAGAAAAATGAATGAGAAGAGTTGTCAAGACTAAGTCTTGGATTAGTAATGTGGGAGGAATGTAATGCGAAAACTAAATTAGTTCGAGTGGTTATGCACCAATTTTGAGAAGAAAAAAATATGAACAAAAAGAAGTAATGAGAAGGGATGATTGCATCAATTCTAACTTAACACGAAAAGCTCAAAAGCTAAAAAAATGAAAAAGAAACCTTTGCTGGAATGGTGGTTGCACTAATTCAAAGTGAACTCACTCTGATACTAATTATAGGATCCTAAAACGCTAGAGAGGGGGTGAATAGCATGAGTCACTTTTTCATTTTTTTTGAAAACTCGAGAATATAACAGAAAATAAAAAGAGAAAATCATATACTAACACAAGTTATTTTACTTAGTTCAGATGACTCCTACTCTAAAGCCCGCACTCGTTAAGTACTTTTATTGAAAAATCACTATAAGCTCGAATAATTATATACATTTTACGTACAAAGCAAAAAGGTAAAATATACCAACAACAAGAAGAGTAATAACTTGGGCGTTGGTTGTTGGAGTAGCTTTTTGGTGTCGTAAAGATCTTCTCGAAATAATGTGTGAGTAAGAAAGTTAGAGCAAATGTTGTCTTGAGGTTGTTGGTCGAAGTATCTTTTATAATCCTTTCCAGGCGCTGGGACCACCCCCTAGCACCTTAATCAAGGCCTATCTGATCATGCTTAGTCGTTGAGTTATCCACCCCCGGGCGTCTGGATTGCTGACATGGCCACACCTCGACGAAGCTCTATTTGCGAAGTTCTATCTAACTCCGGGAGCCTAGACCAGTCTGGATGCCTGAATCCTGACGTGTGCTAGCCAATCAGAGCGTGTCAACTCAGATGCACACGTGGCTTGGTTCGGTCCCATCCAGGTGCCTGGACCTACTTGGGGTGCCCTGACCTTCAGGCGTATAGATCCTTCCCGGGCGCCTGGAGACCCTTTTTCTAGCTAACTTTTAACTTTAATTTTTTGCACCACTAAGTTAGCAAAATAGACAATAATATGAAAAATAAGTATTATGTTTGATAGTGTCCATATTGTCCGGTCCTAACTTTGAATTATATTTAAACCCTATGTAGGATCGAAAGTGCTAGAGAGGGAGTGAATAACACTCATGGATTTTCACATTTTTTGTAAAACTATTGAGTGTAGTGACATAGCGGAAAGTAAGAAAAAAGAACAATGACACCAAGGTTTTTTACTTAATTTAGAGCATATGACGACTCCTACTCCAAGGCCTACACATTAGAGTGCTTTTATTGGACAATCTACTAATAAATCCGAATATTACAAATACAAAGAGATAATAATTTAAGTATAGTAAATGAAATTATACCGAAAACTAAAGAATTAAAATTGCAAGCTTTCAATCTTCGAAGCAACGTTACAGCGTTTTAGAGTCACCTTTGGAGCAGCGCGCAAGAGAGAAGATCATTGGAATGAGTGTTTTTGAGGTGTTGGTTGAACCCTCGTTTTATAGCCTTGTTCAGGCTCCTGGACTGGCCCCCGAGCACCCCCATCAAGTTGACGTGGATGCACCTTGTCGAAAGTTTATCTCTGAAACTTTATCCAACTTCGGGCGCCTGAACCCCTCCGGGCACCAATCTATGTGCGTCACCTCAACGCTTGCTAGTCACCAGCTTGTTTCCTTCCCGGGCACCTAGACCCAATCCGAGCGCCTGAACATTGTCCAGACGCTAGGACCGCCTTTTTCCAGCCAGCTTCCAACTTCATTATTCTGCATCATATAGTTAAAAAGGAATAGACATAATATAATTTGGACAGTCTTGAGACTGTCTGGTTCTTACTTTAGATTTCTTAAAAATCCTAGGTTGAACCAACACCTATTGTTCCCTCTATAGAAAATGCGTGTTCATCTACTCCTCTCAGGAGAGTGTACCTGATGAGTGTACCTGATGACAAACCAGTACTCTAAACCATTTGAATTTTTGCTCATCATATGAGACTTCAGGACTTTTCGCTGGACGTCTGATCCCCGATCTGTCTAATCTTCTGCCTGATTTTTGTGACTCCCAGGACTTTCACCTAGTGTCCTCGACCCTAGGATTTTTGTTCAACGTCCTCGACATGTCAAGACTTCGCCCATTCCCACATACCAGGACTTCCTTACCTCGCCGCAACTAGGACTTTCCACCTACCTAGTGTCCACTAGGGCTTCTTTGCTTAGAATCAACTAGGAATTTCACCTTGCTTAAGATCACTTGGGACTTTCTTGCATACTTAGTCAGACTTGTTAGAACAACAACAAACCTTAACTTTGAACTCTTTATCATTATCAAAACTTAGGTTTGATCATTTAATGCTCCTTGTACCAAGAATCTCTCCCTTTTTTATTATGGCAACATAGTTCAAAGTTAAGTTAAGCAAATAACATTTCAACAAGTTAAGAGTAAATAAAAATTTTCACAAGTAAATTTTTTCAAAGAAAAAAATGCTTTTTTCAAAGTAAGAAATTTTTAAGTATTGAAACTGTAACACTCGAAAATTCTCAAAATGATTTTAGAAATATCCTATGATTTTTCTAGAATTTTAGGATATTTTTATGAAATTTTTAGAATAGCGGAAGTAGCAAAAATAAATGAAAACATAAAATAGTCTACGCGGGAATTGAACCTGAGATCTATAGGACTCTATGTCTTATAGATAACTCTAGTAACCAGGAGGCCCTAGCAGGGGTGTGCTAAAAGAAAAGGGAAGCAATCATATTTATATTTAAGTTGGCCGAATAAACCACTTAATATAAATAGGAGATTTAAGTGAGGGTTATTATTTTTGATCGAGACTTTTCTCTTCTCCCTCAACCCTCACGCCGCC
>JBBMJZ010000122.1:13634246-13647507 GCA_037833815.1 Zingiber zerumbet | reverse complement strand
AACATAACCATTACTACTAGCTATAATATACTATGCATATCATAATGACAATATCAAAAGAAGATAAGTCAAAGGTACCCGTTTTTATTTGTCGAACATGATAAACCAATCTCACGTCGAGACGCTGGTCTCGTATCAACGTCTTGCAATAACATATGTACTGTTTCAGCTAATTCGAAGTACAACAATTAACTAAATCTAAACCTCAACCTAATTAGGGAAAACCCTAATCGAATGATCATTAACTTCAATTAGTCCAATGATCGCATTAAACTCCTCATGAATCAACTACACTTAATTAATCTCAATAAGCATTATCACCACCATAATCGATTAACATCACAATCCATCACCAACTCATCTGTTGATTACCTCAATTCAGAATGAATTCAATTCTCTATTAATCTCATAACAGAAATATATATTAAATCTTAGTTATTACCCAATCTATCTGGATATGGTGGCTACAATGGCCGAAGACGGAACAAAGGGACTCGGTGACAGGGAATTTGTTGCCAGGTGCTCAAAGAGGAAACAGTTTGGTTGGACTATTCATGAACAGCAATGGTCTGAGCTATAATGGTCGGTCAAATAACTAACATCAATATCTCGAAATAGCAAGATGAAATCAGATCTGTGCTAAATCTAATGCCAAGCATGTCTTACCCAAAACTGGGCCTCTAAGACGAAACCCAAATGTTGTTGTGCTAGAAATGAAGCTCTCCTCTTCGAAGTTGGGCATAGCATAGATAGGCTCTAGGATAGAGAATCGTGAAGTGACGACCGCGATGAATAAAAAAGAAGAAGGCCCGACAGTGACTGAGGTAATGAATCGGTTGATGGCTGATTGCGATCGCCAAGGTGATGGTCGTGGCCCCGACTTGCTCTGGCGAAGGTCAGTGCTAGAGGGGCACCACCGGTGTCGGTGACGCCAGGATCGGTGTCGGCAGATGAAGAAGAAGTCGAGGCGAGGGGATCCGCCGCTAGGGTTCATGCGACAGGGCTCGGGTAGCTGATGGCCGGCTAGCGCCGATTTGAGGCGTAGGTAAGGGCGGCGGCGCACAAGGATGAGCGACGTGGCGAGACTACAAGGAAGAGGCGGAGGATCGGGTGGAAAGGGGGTGTGAGGAAGAGAGGTAGCGAAGATGGAATCGGGAGAGATGGAGAGAAATCGGTGCATTTATATTTAGGTCACAGTAATGTCACCTTTATACTTAGGGTTTAATCAACCACGATCTAAGTTATCTTCTCAATCAATTCCCAACTTAAATGATATTCCAAATGGGCCTCCTATGAGCCCACTATCTCTATCCCCTAAAAATATATCATACGAGCTATAATTAAATCATATAAAATTTCTAAAAATTTCTAAAAAATCCAATAAGGTTATTCCTCCAATAACACTTATTATACAACATCTATAAAATCGTGCACATTCAATATCAGCAAAGCTAAACGGCGACTCTAAACGGTGGAGCACCCGATCGGGAAGAAAAGCTCGAGAACATATTAATCGTCCAGTCAATCGGTCTTGTCACCCTTTTGACTAGCTTAAGGGGAAGACTTGTGATGCAGTGATGAAGAGGGACTCCACCAATGGGTCAAAGTAAAAAAAAGTGGTCGATGTAGAGGTCAAAGTCAGGATAGTCAAAAGCCTTGAGCCCCTCAAGCAAACCAATTAAGCCGAGCGGCGATATTGACTATCCGATTGGGAATGCCCATTTGACTGCGATGAAGCGTGTTCGAATGGTCGCTCTCTGAAAGCCCGCGCCTGATGATAATAGACAAACATCAACCCTCCCGAGCCACTTCCCCCGAGCGGTGCATGACTGCTTAAGGAATGGTGTTAAAGATACTTTTTTACTTGTCTTTTCATAGGACACATAGGAAAATATGCCTATGTTTTGACATGCGTGCATGAACATCACAGTGACAATATAAAAGGGGGTTCCCATCTATAGGCAAAGATATGTGCTATCGCTGGAAATCCCTTTCCAGCCCGGCACTAACGCCTCATGTGCTGCAGGTCTACATGGAGTCCTCACCTCATCAACTTTCCAGCCACATCCCTAGTTTATCATTATCTCCGTTTTCGGACAAGATCATATTTGACGTTGTCTATAGGAAAACTTACTGTAGTCGAAATATAAAGATGAAAAATGTTGGATGACTCACCACGTTGATACTAGAAAAATCTGAATAATATCGACTTTTTATTATAATATATTTCCTTTATTTTACTTTTCTCTCAAATTAAATGATATTTTAATATTTAAAGAATAAATTTTATTTTTTAAATTAAAAAAATATTATTTATAAAATTTAAATTCAGATAATGGATAATAACTGATATAATTTTTTTTAAAACAAAATTAAAATAAATTTTATATCGAGATACTGACGTGGATCCTACGGTAATCCCTTAAGCCAACGAGTGTTACGAAAACAAAGAAAATCATGCCCTTCTGGGGTAAAAGAACTCTATCACTTTCAATCTTTCATGTCTAGAATATTTTGATAAATATTTAGCTGCATTTATAAGCGATATATGCCCAAAACTTCAACAAAATTTGCAAACAAAGACGCTTCCCCGATACGGTTTTAAACCGTTTTGGTAACAGATTTTAAACCGGTTTCGCAGCGTCTTAATCACATCCGCTACGGTACATACTTAACGACGAGCTGTTATTAAAGAAGAGCAGGGATTGGATCGATGGGGAACAGATCGCCGATCTCTCCGAACCAATCATCTCCCTTCCACGTCGACGATCCCAACCCCAAATCCGACGACGACGCCGATCCCACCGCCACCTCGTCTGTGAAAATCGATTCCGGCATCCCAAGATCCCACATGTCGTTACATAACGGCGTGATTCCGAAGGATACCAGCTCCTCCGTGCTTTCTGGCAGCCATATTCCGCCTTCCGTCCACCCTTCCTCCGCCGCCCCTGCTCCCGCGGAGAAATCCCGGAGCACGGACGTCGGAGATGAGAGCGTGTGCGTCTCGGAGTCCGACTCGTAGACGGCGGACACGTAGGTGGGGTTGTTTTCCCGAGACTCGGCGGCGGCGGAAGGCGAGAAGTTGGTGGTAGCGCCAGGGCCGCGTAGCTGGATAGCGGCGGCGTCGTACACCAGCGCAGCCTCCTCAGCGGTGTCGAAGGTGCCCAGCCACACGCGCACGCCCCTCGACGGGTCGCGGATCTCCGCCGCATACTTCCCCCACGGACGCCGCCGCACGCCCCGGAATTTAGTGCTCCCTGCCGGCGACGACGCCGCCGCCTTCTTCCGCGGCCTGGCGGCGGACCCAACCCGGTTCGGAAGCCTGCTCGCTTCGGAGCAAGGGAGCGGTCCAATATCCCTCAGCACCCCGCTGCGCCCCGGAAGAAAGCAGGGGTCCTCATCGTCGCCGGAGCAATCAGTGGCATCCGGGTCGTTCCAGAAGATGCGCAAGGAGCGAGCTTTCCCCATGGCCGGTCAACCTCGGGGCCTATCTCCGCCGTCGTTCCCGTAAAGGAGGAATCTTGAAGCGATTTGTCGTCGCGATCTCGTTCGTCCCCTGCAAGTAGCAAGAGCACCAACCCGGCAGCAAGACGAAAGCAGAGAGAAGAAGATAGGACAAACTAGAGAGAGAAGACGGATGCAGTGAGAGCTTCCTCCTGGAATGACCCTGTTCTGACTAACGGCTATCTCCTCCCGGAGGAGGCCCAGAAATTTATGCCACTAAAAGCAGATAGAAAAGACGAAGGAACAAAGTGCACAAAGGCTCTCGCTCTTCCTTTTACGGTTTTACCCGAGGGCGACCGTGGTGTGGACGGCGGAGTCTGTACCGAGCTTCGCTGTGCAATATATAGAGGAACAGCACGCGATGGCGAGGACTCGTCCAACGTGGATGTCTCTGATAGGCCCAGACTCCGCCAGAGGGAACAGCCGTTGTTCGCTGTTCGGAACAGGACAGCACGATGTTGCCCGTCGACGCGTGGCGGGCGGGAACATGAGGAGCGGGACCCGCGGTCGCGGGGCGATGACGCGGATTCTACGGCCTCGGGTTTCGCATATCCACGTGGCGTACGTAGCGTGCCGTCACGTGAGGAGGCGGCGTGGGGTGGGGCCGGCGGTGGTGTTTGGCGGAACAAGCTGTCGCGCCACCGCGCCATGGTTCGGACTTGGGCGCATAATAAAGAATGCGGTCAAATCCTGGGGTGGAGAACCGCGTCAGCTCTGACCGCATGGTAATGGGCAACTCTGCTCTGCGACCGTGGCTGCAATGTAATGTTAGATTCCATGCTGCTTTTACCTTGTATTTGTAGCGCGTCGCCTGTAAATTAAGCTTGATGAGTCACAGAGTCAGTGATATTTATGCGCTGTGCCGCAGGGAATCGTCAAACGGACGGTAAAATTTACTTTCGGGATTTTGATGTTAGATTTTTAAGTGTAGATCCCAAAAATTTTAGAGTCGAATTTCAACAGATGAATTATAGGGGATTTTTTTATCATGATGATCTTTAGAATTAACTAAAAAATTGCTACGTGAATCAAGAATAGAATTTATCAACTGCGACCATCCAACATAACAAGAAAAATATATGAACATATATAAGAGCAATATAAACTAATCATCTTTAGTTGACTTCACAGAATTCGAGAATATGAGAACAAATTATATACTGAAAAACATACAAACACTCTCTTAGTTCAATCTTAAAATTGATTTGATCAAAATGAATATTGACTACGTTGAGCTTGGGCATCGTATCATTCAATCTTCAAGCTGAGCTGAGGGTGACTGTCACCCACCTTGATGTTTCTCTGACAGAATACAGAAGAACACTAACTTAAAGAGACCTATTTCAAGGATTGCATGGGCACGTTCCAAGGCATTGACATTGTGCATGTGCTTTTTGTATATAAACTAGGTCCTGTTACACGCTATGTCTGTGGAAGCAGCATATCAATGAACATGGGGCCTAGTGCACAAGAAATCACACAATTTCAGTTAATGTCTTGTATTTATCTGGCATGACTTGACCAGAGAAACTCACCATGTTCTAAAAACACCGGCGTGCAATGAACCTTGCCTTTTCCAAGTGCAAGTCCAAAAGGAAAAGTGTAGCTAGAGAAGTGTACCATCAGTTCAAAATTAAACATAACAGATACTGTAAATTATTTTTAAAAATTCTGGAAAAAGATGAAGTCCATCATCCATAGTTCCCCCTGACTGTCCCACAGCATTTAGAAAGAGTAAATTAGTAAATCAAAACTAGCAATCACATGAAAAGATAATTTTTCACTCTTAATCAGAATTCTGGTTCAATCCTGCAAGGGTCATCATGATTTAATTTCATCATCTCCTTAAGGACCGGCGGCGAAAAATACTTCGGTGAGCACGAATCACCATTTTACCATAGGAGTCTACTACTATAGAGATTTAGAGAACTAATGATTTAGAAAGCAAATGCTCATGGCCTATGGCAAAATATATTATATCCTACGCAATATCTAGATTGACAAAGTGATTCACCTTCGTTGACAAGTGGTTGATTTCTATTTTGACGTCTGTGCTACTGACAATTGTGTAGATCCATTGGGATACAAGAGTTCAACGGCCTGCGTACTTGACTAGTAAATTCATGTTAAACTATTAATTATCCAAAATCTAATCAATGAAACGGATCGGAAGGACATAAGATTTTGAAGGTTCAGATCTGAACGCCCTTATAGACGAATAACCATACACAACCAGACCATCATTCACTTAAAGATAAATCGAGAAATTGGCCATGTATTTCCGCCTATTTCTACAAATCTAGTGATCAGCTCGGTTAGGCTCCGGCAGCGGTAATCTCCACTGACATATTGACAAATGACTGAAGTGGCAGACCACATCCGGTCTTGCAGGCACTAGCCCATTGCGTGCGTTGGGTCCAGCTCCTGGCAGTGGACTCGTACTTAGCTTTGTCAGTCTTGTGCATATAGGCAATTTCTGGAACCAGTGGGTCGTCTGGCTTTGGGTCTGTTAGCAGGGAGCAGATAGACGGAAGAACCTGCAAAGAAACAATAGGAAAAGATGAGAATTGAGATGACAGCGATGCTACGTTCACGTTATTTTGTTTGGACACACTACCCTTGATTCTGAAGAAGCCACAAAAGGTTCGAGTTAAAAAGCTAAAAAATGACAACGCTAAAAAATGACGCCATTGTTCCTTTTAAGAGGCAAATATACTAATTAGATCTTAGCTATGTATTTTTTTGATCATTAAATATGAAGTCTTAATGCTTAGCTTAAGAAAAAAAAAAAGGTTAATCTCTACAAGTTAAATGGGCATCATACTTAAACCTAAGTTAAATGGGCATCATAGTTAAGTGATCATTAAATATGAAGTCTTTCTCTTCCTCCTAAAGCTAAGTTTCATCTTGTAAGAGGAAGAGAGCTTTGTGAAAGGTTGTACTCCACCGAGGAGTAAGATCTAGCCGGAGATTGCCGAGGACTGATCCACCAAAGGATTAAGGGTTCGTCCACCTCAAGGACACACCGTGGAGTATGAGCAAGCAATCTTCGAACCACATAAAGGAATCATGTTAGCGTTTGTATTCTCTCTTGTTTGTTTTCATTGTTTTGTTTAGTATATTCCGCTACACACTAACCTTCTTGTAGAGAAGAAACAAACTTGGGGGTGTCCTAGCCTATTCAACCCTCTTTCTAGCCGGACACCAATCTCCTACACCAACTACATGCGAATACCAAGGAGTTGATCACCGGACTGGTCAACCTAGGTGAAATTGTAACCAATTGGGGCTCGGTACTCTACACACTCAACGTCTTTCCCAGAACCCCAGAATGGACTTTAATTATAGACGTCTACTACATCTCGAAAGACTTAGAGGTAAGTACCTTAGAAAAAGTTTTTTAGACTTTAGATCGAATTGCATGAATCCAGATGTGCAAGGACAAGTAAAAAGTCAAGCCATAACCTAGCACTAAGAACCACTAAAAAGGATGAACCTGAGTCAGACTCAGATATTGATGCAGACCAAGAAGCTTATATGGTAAGGAAATTCAAAAAGTTTTTTAAATCTAACAAATTTAAAAAAATATATAGACAAAAAAAAATCTAAGAAATAAGAGAAAGGTTTGATGCTACCATTGCTAAAAAGGACATATATAAAGGAAGACTGTCCAGATCTCAAGAAGGAAAAAGAAAAAGTGCCAAAGTGAAATAAGCACAAAAATCTCAAGGTCACTTGGGATGAGTGCTCATCATCCGAATATGAAATATAAGCATATGCTGAACTAGCACTGATTCCTAATCATAAAGAACAAAGCAATTCATAAGTAAGCATCGATGAAGGGGGAGTGACATCAGATGAATGCAGCGATGCAGGGGGAGAATCTAGCTTCATATTCGATATGCTAAGTGAGGTATGTCTTTTACCTCTTGATCAATTATATTTTGGTATTAAATCGATGTCTAAATCAATATATAAATTAAAAACTAAAAATAAAAAAATTGAAAAAAGGAGAATTTAGAAATAAAAATAACCTTAGTAAAATCATGTTTAATAGAAGGATTTGATAAATTAAAAATTGAAAATGCTAATTTAAAAGAAAAAATAAAAATAATTAAAAATTCTGCATGTATAAATTTTATTACTTCAAATGTTAGAAATTATCAAGGACTAAATTTGTATTATAAATTTTATGAGCGTCAAATCAAAAAAGCAATAACAAAGTACATTTCAAGAAAATTTCGGATTAATCCAATAGGAAGAAAACTATATTGGGTTCAAAAATTATACTTAGATTAAAATTCTTTATGCATATTTCTAATCTTAATTTGATTTAATATTTTAAAAAAAATATCATAACATTTTAAAATAAATTATTTCATATAATTTCTGTTCAAAATTGATTAGATCATAATTTTTTTGTAAAAGAGGATTTCATTACTTATCTGTAAAAAAAATTAAATTATATTTTTAATTTAACATTAATTTACAGAATTATTTCTTTTGTAAATTTTATTTTTCTATGATAAAATATTATGTTCTCTGTCAAAGAAAATATTTTAACTTTTATTAAATTTTTTATGAATTATTTATTTAAATAAAATTTTTAAATATTAAAAATTCTCAAAGATTTACTTTTTAAAAATTTATTTTTTCTGCAAAAATACATACTCTATTACATTTTTAAAAAACATTTCAAGATTTTTCAACTTTAGAAACTATTTTTATTCATTTTTTAAAAAAATACATCTTTCTAAAGAAAATAATTTATTACCACTTAAATTAATTTTATTTTTTCATAAAAATTTTATAACCACCTTGGATATGTCTGTTTAACCATTATAAAATTTTTTTGAATTTTTCAATAATTACAGATAATTTTAAAATTATTTTTTCCAAAATATTTTATAAATCACAAAATTTATCTTTTTTAAAAAATACTTTTCAATTTTTTTTTAAGTGTTAGTTACTAATTGTGTAACCCTTAGTTTTTTAATCCCTATTTTTAATTTTTAATGTGATGAGGGGGAATTGTAGATTAACTTTAGGGGGAGGTACATTTTAATTTGCATATTTAATACTTTAATTTACACATTCATTTATTTTAATATTTTATTTTACCCTAACTTAACTTGGGTTGACCCATATCAAAAAAGGAGAGATTGTAAGTATCTCACTCGACTTAACTTGGTTTGGCCCGGATGACTTCCACATAAGCCGATACCCAAGAAGGTCTAGTGCCTCACCATGTATAACCTGGAAGCCGATCTTTGAAATTAATATTTAATCTACTTTATAACATGGGTTGAACTTGGATTAATAGTGTTAAGTTCTACTTGCAATCCAAGTATAACCTCTAAGAACAAATAAGTTGAACTTGGATCAATAATGTTAAGTTTCGTTTGCGACCCAAGCTTAACTTTTAAAGAACACATGGGTAGCTATGAAAGGTTCAGTACTTGTACAAAATTTTTGTACAGGAGAACCGGTACGTATTTCGAGTAGCAACCAACACAAGGCCCACACTCATTGAATGTTTACTTTGGGCAATCACTATCAATTAAGAAATTTACAATTTGAAGTATAATATTAAAGCAGTAATAAAAATTATACCGACAACGGAAAATAAAGAACTTGAAAGCTTCTGGTCATCGGAGTTGAGTTATAGCTTTGCCGGATAGTCCTTTGAGCAGCACGTGGAAGAAAGGTTGCGAGTTTTTGTTGTCCTCTAGTTGCTTCTCATACAGGCCTTAAGTAGGTTGTTGAGGGCGTCTCCAATAGCTATAAGAGGCGCCTCCAGCCCCGAGTCAGCCGCGGTGATAAGCTCCGCACGACCCGCTACTTATCCGCTTGAGGGCGCCTCCAAGCTCCATGGAGGGTGCCCTCCACCCAGTGTCTAGGGCGCCTCCAAGCTCCATGGAGGGCACGCTCCACCCAAAGTCCACGGCGCCTCCAAGCTCCATGGAGGGCAACTCGGGTACTGTTCATCTGAGGCTTTAAGTTTTTTCCACTCCCTGCAAGATGTATTAGTCCAAAATAGAAAACATATCCTATAAAATAGAGTTTATCACAATAATATAAGTTTAATATAGGTATTTGACAGTCACCAGACTATTCAGTTCTAACTTTGGTGTTCATCTCCGAAAATCCTAGGTCGAATCGACACCTACTATTCCCTCACCGGAGAACGCATCCTCACCTCCTCCACTTAGGAGAGTTTACCTATTGCTAGACTGATCCTCCAGACTGACTGGACTTTTGCTCAGTGTCTGAAGCTTTCGATCTTCATGCTGGACATTCTCTCCATGGTCCATCTAGTCTTCCACCCGGTTCGCGACACTAGGATTTCAACCTAGAGTACCCGACTCTAGGATTTTTGCCCGAAGCCTTCGACCTTCCAAAACTTTCCGCCTAGGATTACCACCCCTTAGGACTTAGGGTTACCATCCCCTAGGGTTTTCCCTTTACCTAACCGTAGCTAGGACTTTTCTTCACCTAGGGTTACCACCCCCTACGGTTTTCCACTTATCTAATCGCAGCTAGGACTTTTTCTTAAGTACACTTAGGACTTTCCTTCAATCTCATTCAAACTCATTAGACCACACATAATCTTAACTTTGAACCCTTTGTCATTATCAAAACTCAGGTTTGATCATCGGATGCTTCCCGCACCAACACCACATTAGAAAGATTTGGGAAAGATCATGGGTTAAAAGGATGTAGGATATCTCCATTGGCATGAGGCCTTTTGGGGAGAGCCCAAGAGTAAAGCTATGAGGGCCTAGGCCCAAAGTGGATAATATCATGTCATTGTGGAGATATGTGGACATCCTTTGGGCACAACAATTGGTATCAGAGATACAGATTTTTTTAGCAAATTTCTTCAATATGTTTGGGACGACTTCTATAAAGTTTGATATAGTGTAGTTTGATGGAACTGAAAACTTTGGATTATGGCAGAGAATGGTCAAGGACTTATTGGTGCAACAAGGCATGGTGAAGGCTCTAGGAGAAAGAAAACTAGAAAGCATGGAGAGATCATATTGGGAAGAACTTTAGGCGAAGGCAGTAGCAACAATCATGCTTTGTCTTTCGGATGACATGATGTACCATGTCATAGACGAGGAGTCATTGGTGAAAGTTTGACAAAAGCTGGAAAGTCGATACATGTCAAAGTCATTGATAAACAAGCTGTATCTCAAGTGGAAATTATTCAGGCTGAAGATGACAGAAGGAACTGATCTGAGCTAGCACATCAACGTATTCAACCAGATTGTAAGTGATCTGAAGTGGGTTGATGTGAAGATCGAAGACGAAGACAAGACGCTCATATTGTTGAATTCTCTACCTTCATCTTCTACGTACAAGAATTTAGTTACTACTTTAATATGGGGTAAGGAAACTCTCAAATTGAAGGAGATCACAGATGCGTTGCTAGGTTTTTACCAAAGGAAGAAAACAATGGATGAAATTTCTCAAGGAGAAGGAATTGTGGTAAATAACAACCAAGAGCGTGGTAGGAGCAAATCTCAACATAGATATGGTAACAACAACAAGACTCATTCTAAGTTGAGAAGAAAGAAGGTGATCACCTGCTACAAATGTGGAGGCAAAGGTCATATCAAGAGAGATTGTCTATAGATAAAGAAATATGTTGTAGAGAACAAAGGTAGTTTGGCAAAGTCTACAAACATAGTTAAAGAGGAAAATTCAGAGAGCGGTGATGGAAATATGCTATCAGTTATGTCGTGTTCGGAGCAGTTGACAGATGCATGGATCTTAAACTCTGCATATTCATATCACATAACTCCAAATAAGGATTGGTTCGACACCTATAGAGCAGTAGATTCTAGTTCAGTGTTGATGGGAAATGATGTGTCATGCAAAGTTATCGGTATAGGGAACGTTAGAATCAAGATGTTTGATTGTGTGATCAGAATTTTATGTGATGTAAGATATATACCAGATCTAAGGAAAAACTTGATCTCACTAGGTACACTGGATGGTATTTGTAGTGTTCGAAACTACTTATTTAATTAAGGTAAGTTATTGTATTAAATTGTAATTTAATAAAATTGGAATTTATTTAATTAAGGGGATTTATTAGATTAATTACAATTTACTTAGATTTCAAATTTATTTAATGAGGGATATTTATAGAATAATTGTAATTATTCATTTGACTAAGAATTTATTCATATAAATAGATTTAATTAATCAAGTTACCTAGAAATTTAGATTAATGAACTATATTAAGAAAATAGTAAGATACCAATATATAAAGACTTAGTATTTACATAATTTATGTATATAAATTATCCTTCTAAGCAATATAGAAGTAAAATATAAATCTATATAGAGCACACAAAATTAAATAAAATATTAATAATCAATCACTATACTAATATAATATATGAATTATATATAACATACGAATATATAGGAATATATATATATATATATATGAAATTTAATGCAGGAAATATGTTTTTATTTAAACTTGATATTAAGTCTTATAGAAATACAATAAATTACTTAGGAAATTTTATGTGTCACTAATTTTTATATGTAGATAGATATGAAAATTTTATAATCATGTAAATATGTTTCTATTTAAACTTGATATTAAGTAAAAAAAATGGTAAGAACGTGTAAATATTATGTATAATATAAAATATGTAATTGGTTTTATAATCACTGACCCTAGGAAGATCTTCTCACCCTCTTGTTCTCCACCGGTGCTAGGATTTTCAAGGAAGACAAAGAGTGGTTGGCTAAGTACATAAGGCATGTTCTCTACCTTGTACATGCAGTAGTTGGTTTTATAATTTGGTGGGCTTTGGATTCTATGGGGTTAGGGTTTTAATTACTGTTTTAAAGTTATTCATATTGAGGTTGCTCCACATTATGCTTCATGATTTACTATTTATTTATCCTGAGAAGTTAGAGAATTTTATTAACCAAAATTAATTAAGCAAGTAATGATATGACAATTGTTGTTATTGTTTCCGTGTTTATGCAAAGGTGTCATGCAGTAACATTTTGATTTCCATGAAGCAATATGGTTGCATGCCTAGGGTGAAACTTGTACAAAATTGTTGGAAACCTATATCCACGTTCTATACTTTTTGGGCATTAGTCAATTCATATAATAATGTTTTAGTGTGGAAAAATAGGATGTAAGTACTTTTATGTCGATAATGATCCACTAGTGTTAACCTAGTTATTTTTATTTTGTACGAGTACCATGGTTTTAAGGTTGTGTCGATGAGTGCAATCATCATGGTTTAGATCCGGATTTTAAAGCTTGTAAGTTTGGTTTGTTTTTCATGCTAATGATATTATGTTTTGTCCTTTATAAATTGTGCATATTCTTAACCATGTTATTGTTTTAGTTTAGTTTCTATGTCGTGTGTGTTTTGGGTTTTTCTTTGAAGCTTGTAAGATATTGGTTTATTTTCTTGTTAAGGATGTCATATTCATCCATACAAGACTAGACGTTTTAATTAAGTTAGTGCCTTAATTTAGTTTATATACCTTGTGTGGTTAAGGATTTTTGGAAGCTTGAAGGGTTTTGGTTTGTTTTCTTGCTGAGGATGTCATGTTTCGACCACACAAATTTTGCATGGTTTCAATTATGTTGGTGACTTAGTTTAGTTCCTATGTCTTGGGTATTTTCGGATTCTAAACTAGGAAAACTTATGTTTTCTTCTTACTTGATATTATGGTAATTTTTCATGCTATATGTATTTTTGGA
>JBBMJZ010000122.1:13613445-13625107 GCA_037833815.1 Zingiber zerumbet | reverse complement strand
TCCCCAGCGTCCGTTGACTTGCAGCTCGGACAGGATCATTTTCTATTTCACGCAGGACAACACGAAGTATTC
Organism: Zingiber zerumbet; assembly: GCA_037833815.1. Taxonomy (NCBI): domain Eukaryota; kingdom Viridiplantae; phylum Streptophyta; class Magnoliopsida; order Zingiberales; family Zingiberaceae; genus Zingiber; species Zingiber zerumbet. The sequence goes on along the minus strand of JBBMJZ010000122.1, from coordinate 13,625,035 downwards.
CTTTGGTCAACAACAGAGTCACATTCCTAGCCAACCACCTTAACCGCTATCAGATAGGATCAACAACATATTCCTTCAACCGCTTCATTAATGACGTAAGTTACAAAAGACAAAAAAGGTGCACATATGGGTAACGAAAGATTCTCCGGACGATTACTATAGGCTATGTGTCTTCCCTTCTCTGCCATCTCATGATTATGGAGGTTATGAGAGGTGATATATAAAAGGGGGGGTCTTCTCCATTAGTAAGGTACGCATACTTTACATGATGCACGCATCTACTGTTAATCTTCCCAATTTCTGTTTAGGCATTCCACTGACTTGAGCTTCATAGGGCCTTCGTTAGGGACCCCTTCCCTAATTTTGGGCACTGACATTCAGTCTGCTCTCTTGAGTGTGTGTAGAGAAGAGAAATGCGCTCGAAGTTCTCTTCTTGTTTCGGTTCATCATCTTTCTCCCCATCACGAAGTCTTCTGTTAGCCAACCACATTGTCATCTACCTAGCGAGACATCTCTCCAATTTTCAGACAAAAACATTTATCAATAAACTTCTTATCAACATACAAAATAAATAAATAAATTTATATTATCAAGATCAATAAATGATTAAACAAATTTAAAATTTAAAAGTTTTAAGCAATCAAGCAAGCTTGAATTAAAAGCTTGATAACATCTAAACGAGCCAAGCTAAAGCTCATAAATAATAATTTAAGACAAACTTAAATAATAATTTCAACGGCTCAATTTATTTTGGGCTCAGCTCGACTTGGCTCGATATCTTATCAAACAAGTTTAAATATCATAAAATTTAATCCATTTATAGCCCTATTTACGGACGTATTTTAAACAAGGTTAAAATATAAAAGTTTCAAACAATCAAATAAGATTAAAATATAAAAATTTTAAATAATCAAATAATGTTAAATTAAGAGTTTAATAATATCTAAACAAATCAATTGAGCTCAAGATAAATTTAAATCAAATTCAAGTTCAAAATAAATGAACTAAGTCAATAACCATTTCAACAAACTTAATTTTCTTATCAAATAAACTGAACATCGAAAATTTGATTCGGGTTAGCTCCAGTACCGTCCTACCCACGGACGTTTTTTAAAAGTCCGAATCAAATCTGAGCATTGGACGGTGGAGATTTGTCCAACCAGGGGATTTTTTTTTAAATTTCACCGTCTTTGGTGGGACCGCACCAGGTCGCATCTTACTGGCCTTCTAAGAATGAGAATGAAAACTTAAAAGGATCGGATCGCATACGACCCTGGTTGTCCTCCTTGCAACCGCTACCGAGGCAATCCGGCGAACTATATATAGCCATTTCCAGGCCGTGAGGAGGCATTCCGTTGCAGCGTGCCTTCCCATCCAATCTTCTTCCTCCTCCTCAATCGAGGGATTGCTGTTTGATCGAGTCAAAGATGAATGACGCGGATGTCTCCAAGCAGATCCAGCAGATGGTGCGGTTCATCCGCCAGGAGGCGGAGGAGAAGGCGAACGAAATCAACGTCGCCGCCGAGGAGGTATGGTCATTCCTCCGTGAGGTTCTAATTGTTTTAGATTCATTAAGATCTTTCATCTAAGTGTTTCGGGTGTCAGATTTCTTTTTCCCTTCTTTTGATTGAAAGGGTCTCCGATCCCTGTTCTATATAGAAAAGGACATTCTGCATCCAGTTGCTAAAAAAAGTGGATGCTACTTTAGTTTTTTCGAATTGATGTTACATGTAGGTTTATCTCCATCATCAACAACTCCTAGTGATACATAATCCTAATCTTGCTCGAAAATAGGGATTTCGTTGACATTTTGTTCTTGATCTATACAATTTGTTTATGTATAATTTTAAAAACTTCATATGCTTGTTTTATGTGTGAATCCGAGGAACATTACTACATGTTTTGAGACGCAATTGAGATGCATCATGCATACATAGACATTGTATTGTATATACCAACTATCATATGTGTTCAATTTCAGGCTGAAGTTCTAAAAATTGCATTTTAAATAAATTTAAACTCATTTATCATGCCAAGAACAAGTCCAGGAGACAATAGCGTTATAGTTTAATTCCCTTAACATGGTACTCTCCTTCTATCTCATAATATTGTTGCATGCCTGCTCTAGTTTGTGGCATTTTACCTTGTTGGTGTCTTGGTAAAATGTTTCCCTTTATTAAATTAATATTTTGATACCTTTTTGGTTCTCTTAGGAATTTAACATTGAAAAACTGCAACTTCTTGAGGCTGATAGAAAGAAGATCAGGCAAGAATATGAACGAAAGCAGAAGCAAATTGAGATTCGTAAGAAAATGTAATGTGCCTTACATCTTCCTTTAATACACTTTTTTTTTTCTCTTGTGTTGACATTCCTTCTTTAAATGGCTTCTCACTGTGCCTTGCCTTGTTTTTACTATGAATTTTGTTTTCATGACAGTCGACAAATTGTCCTTTGTATTTTTCTAAAAACATTGATGAGATAGAGCTGCGAATTATCACACATCCTGGTGATTCTAGAAGTTAGTATGTTTTGAAACAATATGACATTCTAGTTTGGAAAAAGATATTCATCCTGGTACTTCTCCATTGCAAATCAATTTGAAGCACAAGGTCCAGTTCAATCAATATGGTTAGTTCCTCTTCAATCCACTCCTTTTGCGAGGCTAGTAACCATTTCCATATGCCCTCTAACTAGGGGAAAATATTTATGCTGCTGATCCACAGTGGCCACTGGCAGGATTTGAAGGGTAGGAACTTGTGTACTGATGTAGTAATCTCAACCATGTATTAATGAATGATCTTTTAACTAAAATAAGTATAAAAAAAAGGACAGCCCAGTGCATGAAGTTCCCGCCATGTAAGGTCCCGGGGAAGGATCCATTGTACACAGTCTTACCCTGCTTTTTGCAAGAGACTCTGTCTATGATTCGAACTGTGACCTTTTGATCACATGGCAATAATTTTACTGTTGAGCCAAGGCTCCCCTTCTAACTAAAATAAGTATAGTGGGCATATAATACAGACAGCTGGATCTGTCTATGTAGGTATCGTGGTAATTATGTAATGACAATATGTTAACTTAAATAAGAATACTCGGCGTATACTACAAACAGCTAAATCTAATTAAAATCTTGCAGTAAATAGATGGAACTCAAAAGTTAGTACGACCACGTGCCGGTGAAGAAAACTATAATAGTACTGAGAGATACTCTAACACTGTCTTTCTTTCTCTTTTCGTATCAATCCTACTAAGATTTGTAAATATCCTATGATCTTTACTGGTCTAATTGACCATTAAGTTGGTGCAATCATACAATTATACACCCACTTATTGTGCCTTAGTAGCATCTGGTGTAAACAATTGGAAGTGTCACATGGAAACTTACTTGTGATCATCCTGTTGAAATTTTTTGTGCAGATGTTGCATTGAAAATTGCAAAATTCCTTAATATCTACATTTATCTTATTTCAATCTCCATTTGAAGTTGTTATGTATTGTTCTTTACAGCGAATACTCCATGCAGTTGAATGCTTCTCGTATAAAAGTTCTTCAAGCACAGGATGACTTAGTCAACTCCATGAAAGAAGTGGCAGCAAAAGAACTCCTGCTTGTGAGCAACAACCGGAAAGCTTATGCAAAGCTGCTGAAAGATCTGATAGTCCAGGTTACTTTAGGACAGATGCAATTCAGACATTTCTTTATGATTCTTATCTGATCAATCATCTAGAAAGATAGCTGTTCTACAAAACAATATCTATATTAGACGTTAACAAACATTCAGATGTACTTCAGAATTATTTTTTTAACCTAATGGGCATACTTACTGATTAGCATGAAAATAAGTTGACTTCTTTTATTTGTTTCGTCTTTCCTTTTTTGCATTTTACAAGTTTCGGAGGTAGAAAGACCACTAATGTTTTGCCATGCAGAGCTTGCTAAGACTGAAAGAACCTGCCGTTGTATTGCGTTGTCGCAAAGATGACCTTGACCTTGTAGAATCTGTTTTAACCTTGGCAAAGAAAGAATATGCCGACAAATCAAGTGCAAATCCTCCTGACATTGGGATAGACAAGAACATTTTCTTGCCACCACCTCTGAATCCTAAGAATGCTCATGGCTCATATTGGTATTTTTTTTTCTTTCGATCTTATACTGAGACTCAAGTATTAAAATCATGGAGCTGCTTATCCTTCTTTTACCTGTATGCTACGTGGAATTCTGGCCCTAATATAATTTCTTTGTTGTTGTTATTATTATTATTATTATTATTATTTTGTAACTTGATCTTGATGAATCTAGAAGCTTTCTTTTTTGCTTTTGTTTGCCAATTCTAAGAACCAATGCATAAAACCCAATGTCAAATATATAAAATCAAGGCATCCTGCTGATGCAGATTCCATATGATGTGTTGTTCAAGTTAAAGCTTTCAAAGAAAAAAAGAAGTAATATACTGATTAAAATGATCAATTATATTATGTCATGAATTTGTAAACCACTCTTTAATTCTTAGTAATAGATGTGTCTTTCAGTTAATTTAAGTTATTAGGGTGCCTATTTTTTTATGGTTATTTTGTGCCTGCTGCAAGTCCTGGATAACAGCTGGAATAAACAGCATCCTATAACATGCTGAAACTCTTTATTACATAATTGAGGTTTTATACTCAATATGATTGACATCCTGATGTATGATAGACCTTTGGATTTCCTTCTTGTTATATTTTTCTGTCTAGTGTATCTGCTCAAGTTAAAATAAGCTGACTCTATAGAGATTTACAATGATACTCAAGTACTTTCCTCCAAAATTATGTTCAATCCACTCCACTTCTTTGTTGGATTGCACACCATGAACCATGTAAGTTATGCTTGATAATCGAGCTTAGTAGTTTAGTTTTAGCTTCATGACTGTGTCTTCTTAACTTAAATTTCGTTTGTGAAAGTAATCGGCTTATGTTTCTAGAACTTCTCCCAACAGCCAACAGTCATTCATTTTTAAGTTTTTGTCTGCGTTTTAAATATTACAATTTTCGAATTCAAAACTTGTTCCTCTTTACTTAAAGCTATTAACTTGAGTCTCCACTAACCAAATACTTTCGGTGCTTCAGCTCTGGAGGTGTTGTCTTGGCATCTAGAGATGGTAGAATTGTCTGTGAGAACACACTAGATGCAAGGCTTGATGTTGTCTTCCGGAAGAAACTCCCCGAGGTACTCTCAATTTTCACTTTATCCTCTTACTTTCTCAGAAACGAATTATGTTGAGAAACAGATTAAATCTAGTGAATATATTTGGCCCAAAGTAATTGATGATCAAGTTCACTCGTTTCCTAGTTTGCAGTAAAACTAGAGAGAGAGAGAAGCAATATAGTTAGTTGTTCATCAAGATATATTCATCAAATTAAAGCATTTAGGTAAATGTTTTTCGAACTTGCCAGTATCTACCAAATCCACTAAGATCATCACTTAAATACTCTAATTCTCTTGTTTCATTAGATACATATTCACCGCAAAGTTTAACTAGATCTTGTTTGTTTGTTGTTACAAACTACTAGTTAATGTTCAAATTTGGGAAGTATTTACCTGTACTTGTATCTATCTTTTTTCGTACAACACAGCTCATTACTATATGAACAGTACATGCTCTGAGAGATTTGTGTCCTGGCTTTAATCAATCAGATTTTGGTTTAGATAGTTTCATTAAGCATTCTTCATGTTTTTAGCACAATGATGAATTTTCCTGCTAAGATAATTACACACAATTGGGTTTGGTTTGCCTTCAGCTTACCAAGAAAACATCTTCCTGTGTCTCTAATGCAGATCCGGAAGCATCTTTTCGATCAAACAGCTGCTTGATCGCACTTCAAATAAGTCCAGTACTCCAGAATCACGTACAACGGGCTTAATGTTGGCGAGGAATTTATGGGTCAATAAAATAACTGGGATATTATCCAGCTTTTATTGATTTCTTGAATTAATTTCACTGGAGTGTCATTGCTCTACTCCTAAAAGGTAAGATTTGACGTAAAATTATTGTTTTTTCCCTCGTGAAGGGCACCAGCTGCACCTGGATATGACTCACGACATCTCCAATACCGTTCTAAATAAAATTTTTTCAAGATTTACCACAAAGCTCATTAAAATATTTTCAATGATTAAAATTTTAAATGAGTTCTTTTTATTATCCAATTCATAATATGAGTTGTATAGCTTCATACACATTGCATCAAATTTAAAATAAAAGAGCAGGTTTTATGTTTTTACTGCTGCTCATAAATTATAAACTTCAAACTTCATCTCTATCATGGTTCAAGACTTTTTAATCAGCTTATTAAGTTTGCAAACCTGGTATGAACCTCGGATGCCTTAGGGCACCTGCGACTTGGAATTCATTAGCGATTTGACTATTTCCAGCGAAGCCTGTCGCGACGAACCGCCTTCCGCCGCTGCCGCCGCCGCCGCCTTCTTCATTGCTGCCGCCCGCTCCCTCACCTCCCTTCCTCCTTCCGATTCCATCACCCACCTCACCTTCGCCTCCACCTCCTCAGCCGTCACTATTCCCTTCTCGTAACCCTCCATCGCCACCCCCAGCCCCGTCCATTCCACCAGCATCACCTTGTTCAGGCTCTGCTCCGCGTACAGCGGCCACGCTACCATCGCCACCCCGGCGGCGATCGCCTCCAGCGTCGAGTTCCACCCGCAGTGCGTCACGAACGCAGCCACCGCCTCGTGGTTCAGCACCTCCACCTGCGGCGCCCAAGACTCCACCACCACACCCCTCTGCTTCGTCCGCTCCAAGAAGCCTTCCGGCAAGCAAGCTTCCAGTTCATACGAGTCCGGCGAGTCTTTGGGCGTCCGTACCATCCAAAGAAACCGCTGCCCGCTCCTTTCTAGGCCGGCGGCGATCTGCTCCAACTGCGCCACCGAGAAGGAGCCCAGGCTCCCGAAACAGAGGAACACCACGCTGCCACGCGGCTGCACGTCCAACCATTTCAGGCACTCCGCCCTTTCATTTCCATCGCCGCCGCCGCGGCCGCCGATCAACGGCCCGATACAATACACTTCCGGCATCCGGCGACTGGGAGCGTACGCCCCGGCGCGCAGAGCATGGACGGTCTCCGATTCTAGGGGTTCGAACGAGTTGATAAAGATCGAGTCAGCCTCGAGCATGCGCTGGTACATTATAACCAGCAGTTCATAGCTTTCTCCGGCGCGGTCCATCAAGGGACCGGGCATATCAGACGCAGCGATCGGTGGCAGTCCCGGGAAGTGAACCGGCGCGTCTCCAAGCTCGCTGAAGCTGAGCTCGGTGGTGGACTCAATGGCAGGGAGGTAGAGAAAGATGGCGAGGCTGGCGGCGCTGGAGGCGTAGAAGATGTGAGTCGGGAGGCGGAGCTCGGCTGTGACGTCGAGGGCGGCGACGCAGAAGAAGTCGAGGACGACGGCGCGGACGTCAGCCGTGCGGCGGTGGGCGACGAGGAAGTCGAGTAGCTGCGAGTTGTTGAGTCGGATGTTCTCCAAGAATGAGGCCAAGGAGCCGTCGGCGGGGGGGTAGGCGGCGGTAGGCGGCGGTAGGCGGTGGAAGGAAATGGAAGGGTAGGCGGCGGAGACACGGGCGAGGAAGGGGTCCATGGAAGGGTGGTTAACGGGGGAGTGCATGATGACGATGGTGACGGCAAAGTCATGGAGGAGGAAGAGTTTGGCGAGTTCGACCGTGGGGACGACGTGTCCCATGCCGCTCATGGGATAAAGCACCACCGTTGGCTTCATTGTCTTTGCACCTCTCTGCTCTGCCTGGGGCCGCTCTCAAGTAACCAACCAATCGATGAGATGAATCAGGATAAGCTCTCTTCTCAACCTTAAATTGCCGTTAAACTGACAGTGGGACGGAACATTATAGGAAGGGACGTCGCAATCCCAGCAATCATTTGTTTCGATATTATTATTCTCTATAATTAACATAGCCACTCTAATCTATCACCAATAACGTTAAATTTATATAAAATTAACACCAAAATATTTCAATTCATACGAATTACATACCAAATATAGTATGTGCATAGTCCAATACCATCTTTGATATTTTACTATTCACATCACCAGATAATCTGTGTAAAAGTAAATGTAATTAATTTAGAACTATTATTTTCTTTGTCTTTACTTATAGGATATTTAAATGTAATTAAATATATTATTTTTTATTATAAATGTAAAGTAAAGGTATTTAGTACCATATTTAAATTTTATGATGTATATTTGTAAAGATTTAATTTATTAAAATTATTATTTTAATACATTTTAATTATAATTACATTTATAAATTATATCACTAATTTCATAATAAAATATTAAAAAAATTATATGCATAAATGTAAAATACATTGCCTATTAGATTGACATAAAAAAATAAAAATAGTAACAACACCAAATCAAAATATTATTAAAAAAAACTTAAAAATATGAGTAACTAAACTTAACCAACAAGTACAAATAAAAACTATACTAATAAAGCACACCTAAACTTAAAATTACTTCAATAATAATATTATAATACTAATATTCGAGAAGATCATCCCTTATTCCATTAAAATAATTATAAAATTATCTGAAAATATTTGTAGGATTATGAAATTCTTGATCTTCGCCTTGATATTGATAGAGTTGCGATCCTTCTCCTTATATTGGAGATGTTTGACATCCTTCTCCTTGATGTTCAACTTAATGAGATACTTGGACTTACATTTTCTTTTGCATAATTCTAATTTACTCATTACAAATATATTCACGCATCATCGGGGTTAGACATCGAGTTCAAATCATTCAATAAAATTTTAATTTCTTCCTTGTAAATTATAGTATCTGTCATTTTTTAGTAGCAATAGTACTTGCATTCATTGCCTCAACAAGTTGATATATTGACATAATGTATTATTATGCATAACATGATAATTGAAGATGAACATGATTTAAATGCACTAATCATAGAACACTTTGAGGTGTTGACTCTAGATGTTGAGCCCACAGTAAATGATAGTACTCGATTTGAAGAGTTTCTAACTCGATACAAATAAATCAAAGATAAAGAAACTCATATTGCCTTCGAAATGCATTCATGGAAATAATATATTAATTTTAAAAGTTAAAGTCTTGTAATATTGTATTTTCAATTAAGTGTCATTGTTTGTTTTAAATAAAAATAGTAAAATATTTTATCATAATTGTCTGTGATTTATAATATTTTTAAAATATATTTATGCGGGAACAATTATGTAATAAAAATGAAAAATGAAAAATCAAAATCTTTATATATATTAATTGGATGCTAAATTTTTTTTAAAAAAATTATCAAATATTACTGAAGTATTAATTTTAAATAGAATAATTATCATATAAGAATAATAATAAATTTAAATGTAGGTTGATAATTAAATTATGAATAAGAAAAATAAAATATTCTAAAGAATATTCCTTTTTTTATATGATAGTGAGTATTTGGTGCTAAAATGTACTATTTTAGTGTAAAAACTATACCAAATATCGTATTATTTGTTGAAGATTGTCTAACAAATCAAATCCACGTTAGAGCATTCTTTAGGTGGAAACCACATCAAAAATACAATATTCCATACATCCTCAGATTTTTTTTTTTAAAAAAATAAACTCTCAATAATTATCCCATATTTTTTTTATTATATATATTTCTCATCTCTCATTTATAAAATTTAAATTACTAACGTAGAATAACATTTATAATTTAAAAATACATAAATTTTACCGCACATATATCGTAATTAATAAATGATTTTTTTTACTAATTACAATCGTAGCATGCCTAAATATACTCAATCAAGTCGGCTCAAAGTTGATGATGTAATTGATTATCACATAACTCTTAATTTCTTCAAAAGTATACTTGAAATTTTTGAATAGAGCCTTTAAATATTTGTAATGGAAGATTTCGTTCATCATTCGAGTAATTGACTATTGCATCTTCCTCGTTCTTAATAATCATATTGTGTAAAATAATGGCAAAAGAAAAGCGTTCGCCTCAAGACTAACACAGAGAAGTAAATTATGATGACTAAGGAGACAAGTGGATTTGGGTGAGTTATACATGGTGAAGGAATTAACGTCCCGCCAAACCCAAGGTTCGACCCCTCGACTCCAAATGACAAACTTCCATCCACTTATCACCTCAGCTATACTCATGGAGGCATATTGTTTACATACATAATGTCCTTTAAATTATCCTGGTAGCAAAATTGTTCTGGACCTTTAATCATTGCCCATCAAGATTGGAGCACCTCAAATATCCGCTCGACATCCTTTCTTGCGACCTTTTTTCATTCCTTAAACATTTTTCTTTTAGGATCTTGGAGGCACGGAAAGCTCTTAACGAATTGTTGGTGCAATTAGTACTAATATTCAAACTCATGTTTTGATATATAACAAAAGGTTAAAAGTAGTTCATTCTAGATAGATCTCATTGGCTAGATAATATCCTTTTGTATATTGTGTATTGTTAATCATAAAATTAACCTCGAATGCATTTCCTTATAAGACATTGAAAAAAGATGATTCGTTAAACATATTAATATCTGATCCTGTCCGAATGTTGATGAGACGAAATGTTAGGGATGTAGCGCTCCTGCTGACTGCTTGTAGACTCCGCTCCGACCTGCAACACAAATTACATTAATGCCAAACCAGGGAAGGGGTCCCGGTGTTGGCCCTCCGACGCTCAAATCAGTCACCGGCGATGAAGTAGAAGGCGGAGCAACAAGAACAATGAACAATAGCAACAACAGTGTATTGTGCATACCTCCGTCGATGCTTGGACCCCCTTTATATAGAGCTCCTGTAGTGCGCGTGTACGCTTCTCCAGGCAGACATACGTCTCAAAGTTTTCCCTAAAAAGACTTGTCGGTAAAGTGTCCCTGACACAATCCCTTAACAGGCTGAGCATATCTTTGAAGTGACAGTGGAAGCTTCCGTCGTACGACCTTCTATCTGACCATGTCACCTGTCAGCGGCACTAACTCCCAACAGGATGTAGATGGATATCAAAGAGAGTATGTTGCTCGGCCAAGTGAGTGTACCACTCGGCCAGAACCCCACTGTTCTTGTGTCCCGTCCACTCGGTAGGAGCCTTGATGTTCCTGCATCTAGTCCTCCCGACCGACGCTCCACTATTCCTGTAGTCAGTCTGCTCGGCTGTAACTCTGTCGTTCTGCACCAAATACTGTTGTAAGCCCGAGCGGGGTAGCCGCTCGGCCCGGATACTGCATATCACCTTTGGCGCCCTCCCTTATTGAGCATCCACTGCTCGACGAATTACCCGAGTCAGAGGTGGAGTCGGATTGGCCACCTTGCTCGCCCGACCAACCAATGCACCTAGCATCTCACAATAGCTGAATGTTGACTAGAATGTTTAGCGGGCCGACAATATCTGAGTGTTGACCGGCTTGACTTTAACCTCCGTCGCGGCAGATATCCCCGCTCGGGGTGGGGCCTCTCCTTATCACCGCATCACAAGTCTCCCCCTCAAGTCTAATTGAAGGAGGCTGTAAGTCCGACTGACTGGACAAAATTGTCTGA
>JBBMJZ010000122.1:13520612-13531172 GCA_037833815.1 Zingiber zerumbet | reverse complement strand
CGCGCCGTCGCGCAGGCCGACGAGCGCAGGGACTCCACGCAGAAGGCGTAGTCCACATTTGGGTCCCCATCTGCGATCTGGCCGCAAGCGTCGCCGACGAGGTCCGAGGAGGCGTGCCGGAGGAGGCAGAGGAGCAGGAAGAGGGATCGGAAATAGGGTTGCGGGCTTAGCATCCGGATCATAGTGCACGAATCTTGAAGCAACCGAACGGTAAAGGTGATTTTCTAACTTTTGTGTGTTCATCGTGCAAATCGCGTGCTTATATAGTGAAGGGGAGTGGGTAAACCTAACGTAGACATGTCTTGTGTATGGGTAAACACCTAATTAAACTACTAATACAAAAAGTAATTAAATTTAAGTTTAATTATAAAACTGCTAGTGCATTGCAAATCTACAAACCTAAATTTTATCAAATAATCTAAGTTTTAAAAAATTACAATATTTTATTAAATAATATCAATAATCTGACAAAAAGATTTATTTATATTTAATGTATGTATATGCTCAATGGAGAGCTAAATTGCTTGTTTATGTCTCAAAAATTAAAATTATGTTGAGAAGTGTTGATTTCTTGAGTGATAAGAATATTGAATAATGTGAGTATCAACTTGGCAAGATTTCTTTATGTTAATGTAGAGTTTCTTCATCGAGTAAACTAATGAGGAATTGTCTTTGTCCTTGGTTTGTTTATATTTATCATTGTTCTATGTTGGAGGTTCTTCCCAGTAACACACAAGTTGTTCATTTGATATATATTCTATGGGAGATGAATCCTCTCAGTTACACAAGGAATTTGGCATTTTAGGCACAATAGTTTAAATTTATAAAAGTGATTCTCGATGACATATTAGGCTATCAATGATCTTCTAGTATTGCTAAGACTAGTAAATGATGCTCAAGTGAACTTGAACTTTCGATACTAAACTTGATATCTCAGTTTTAGCTATCATTAAATATAGTTTCGAGAAGTCGGGTGTTAGTAAGTTTTGATAACTAATGGTGCATTAGGTAGATTTCTCAATTCATTTTCTTTTAGCATCTTTGTTAAATTTAATCTCTCTTTTTCAGATTGTCATGTTGCTAATCTTCTATGTTCTACTTGATATATAGCCTCTAAATTTGTTGGGCTTTTCGGAGTATAGGAATATCTAACTTATTCTGAGTTTGAATGTGATTGGTATATTTTCCATCACAATAAATGGATGCATTGATTAAAAGAGAAGAAAAATATGCTTATCTATAGCTTTTAAGGCAGGAACTGATCTTTAAGATGTTTGCAAGCTAAGTTTTTGGTTTGGTGGGCATGGAAAGACTGACAATTCTAGACTTATTAAAGGCTCATATCCTTGGAATCTTTTACTCGAAACAAAAATATATCTATGCAAAAAATATTAACTGATTTCTTTGCTTGATTTTCTGTAGACCATATAAAGCATAGTATGCTGAAATTATATTGATCTTCAAGTTGATGGATTCTGAATTCTTAAGAATTTGCCATAGACAAATGGTTTTGTTGTAATGATCACAAATTGGGATTCCGAAAGCGCAGGAATTCTATTGTCTAGACCACACTAAAAAAAATAAGATTACTGACGGAATATTCTATCGTAATTCTGTCGATGTATGCATTCAGTGATGAATTATGATGGGAAATAATTTATTGGGAGATAATTTGTCAGAAAAGAGTTTACCGATGGAATTTTATTTTCCGTCAGTGATTTTCAACGGAATTGATTTCTGATGGAAAATGAACTTCCGTAGTAAATACCATCGACGGAATCGGTGATTCTGTCGGTATATCCTATTATGGACTATCGGCGGAATCACTGATTCCGTCGGTATTTCCTATTATGGACTACCGATGAAATCAGTGATTTTGTCAGTAATTATCGATGGAATTGATGATTCCGTCGGTATTTACCAACGAAATCATCTATTCCGTCGGTATTCCATAATAGGATATACCGATGGAATCGATGATTCTGTTAGTATTTATTGACAGAAGTATCTATTCCTTCTGTATTCCATAATATGATTTACCGACAGAATATAATATTTCATATGTATTCCGTTAGTATTAAAAAAAAAAATAAGAAATAGTTTATATTTATGACCTAACCTATTTATAATTTTCATATATAAAAGAAACCATAACAAACGATGATATTTCATATATACAAACGATTTAAAGTGTTTCACAATCCACACAATCACATTTCGCATTCATCCATATAATCCCATTTTACAATCCACACATACAAACACATTTTCATACATCTTAACAAATACATTTCATAAAATCCATAATATCACCAACACAAATAAATTAACATTCATACAACTAAACATCTATACAAACAAATTAATAGAAAGTATCTAAATATCCATAATAGAAACAGTCACAATAATCTAAAACAAATAATCTAAATATTCATATAAACAAATATCCATACAAGCAAACTAATAGAAAAAACAACACTATCTATCCATATTTATAATCTAAATAGTATATCCACATATAAAATAGTAATAGAAAATTTTGCAGACAACTAAATACGATAAATTTATATCATATTTATGTATCAATAAAAATGTTGCATATATGTATAACCAATTTTGATACCTAGATAGAAGAAATGAGCAAATGATGATTATCAATGTCAATAGACCTAGACTCATGAAACATATATTAATACAATATTTAGGAATTAGTATATTAGATTATCAAAATAGAATAAATATATTTTACATGATTTATGTATGATAAAAAAATTTAGTTTTAGTTAAACAAACCTCAGAAAAAGCTAATCAATAGGATTTGATGGATCTTGAGTCTCATGTGAATTAAAATGAAATGGAACTGGCGGCGGATGCAAATTAACTATGAACGCTTGCATATGCCATAAGAGCATCATGATCCTCGGCTCGCTTCTGATCCTCATCGGCTCGCCTTCGATTGTCCTCAGCTCTCCTCTGCTCCTTAACAGTCATCCACTAATTTATCTTTTGATCCATTGAGGTAATTTGAGTGCGCAGTTCTTAATTTTCCCATCTTAAAGATTGCACCTCAGTAGAAGAAGAGGAAGAGGAACCATTATGATCCCATAGGAGTCCTCAAACGATCAAATACGATTTTGGTCTGGGAGCCAAGGCCGTAGAGGGTGAAGTTTTTTATCCATTCACCGATAATATCATAATAAATCTCATTAAGTGTCTTGATAGATAGAGGTTGTGACTCCCTTGTGACTCTCCCTCCTCTGTTGGTGGCTGAGATGCCTGAGCCACTTTATCTTTCATTTGATACTGTGTGGAAAAATATAATATGTATATTATTCAATTTGATTACAATTACTAAAGTTAATCAAGATAGAAACGATTAAATGTAATAAAGTAAATAATCTTACATGTATGACCTTTGATCTAGAATCGACAAATGTGCCATCTTTCTTCTCGTGGGTCTTAAGAAAGACCTCCATACAAGTAGGTTGACGAGCTAGTTCACGTTCCTGCATATATAAATAATTTGAGACAAAATTATATAAATTAATAATAAATATAAACTTTGCTTATTTAACTTTAAATTAAACTCACCAGATTCATAACATGCTCAATAATATATTTGGATCTTGATGTATGCCAAGCGGTTCTGGTGCTCTACCCACCTGATTCTGTATTTCTGTTTGCTCGAGACTCCTCAGCGTTTTCTTGCCATCTTTGTGTAGCTCAGGTGGTCATCCATGCACTCCATATCTTGTCTAACACATACACGGGTCTAGTGCCTTTCTTTCTGATATAGTAAAGATGGTCTTGTAAAGTTTGACACAATAATTGTTCCATGTATCTTTAAATAGTTTCTTGTGTCCTTCCTCTATGTATATTTTTTATGCAATTATAAGTTAAAAATTCAGTATATTAAAGGATAAATATATTAACTAAATATCAAATATACTTATGATAAATTTATTATAATAAAATGACTTCGTCTCCTGGTCTACATGCTTCCATATAGTACCAGAAGTGTAGACTCATTCTTTGAATTTGCCGATGATATATGTGACAACTTGATGGCCATCAGAGGTAAAATTGTAAGAAAAAAAAATTAAAGTATGAGAAATATTATAAAGAAAGTGATGTATGAATTTGAATTACTAATAGCACAAAATACTTAGGAGTCCCTAACAACTCATAGCACCATGTAGCCACATAGTGCTTCTGGCTGTTGGCTGCTTTGCCATAACAATATCTGCAAAATGACATTACAACACATCATAATAAAGTTTACTGACATAATAATATAAATATAAGACAATATGGAAGCATAACTTATTTGATCAACAATAATACTAATATTTAATTATCATTAACGTATGACTAATCTATCTTAGCAGTTTCTAAGTCCTCATCGCAGTCATGACTTTTCATTCCAAACATTTTTAACCTGTTCATAGCCACGTATCGAACCATATTTGAAGCATACCCATTTGAAAATTTTATTTCTTTCAACCAATTATATAAAACTTCTTACCATTTTTGCCCAATGTATAACAAGCCTTTGGAAATCTATCGGTTGTTTCATTCTGATACAACTCTGGTATGTTAACTAGTTCTTTTAATTTCTCACGTGATTTGCAGTGTTTTTAATTCTTCCAGGCACGTTCATCACAGTGTTGAAGATATTATCAAAGAAATTTTTCTCAATATGCATGATATCTAAATTATGTCGAATAAGTAGATACTTCTAAAATAGCAGCTAAAAAAATACTCATTTTCTTCCAACCACACTTGCACATCGTAACTATATATTTATTTATCTTATTAGAACCAGATTGAGATACTGGGAGAAATACATAACTATCTATTTGCTCAATGATTTGTTCACCTGAAGCATGGGCTGTTAGAGAAGATTTTCTGATTGCAACATTCTTTAGATTTTTTTTGTCTGAAAGGGTGATCAACTGGTAAAAATTTACGGTAATTATCAAACAAAGATACCTTTCCACTGTAAGGTTATGAAAATGCATCAGACTCTGTCATGCAGCGTGGGTGATGGAGATGTATCTTAAGGACCCTAGAGGAATTAGGGAGAAGAAGAGGGGCATTTTGGTCAAATTACTATTTATGGCTTTAAGAGAGGAGAGGGAGCACTGTTCAAAGGGCGGTTTCTTCGTATTTTTTCTTCGTTGCCAAGGACGTCGCTGACTTCTTCCCTCTCACGGTCCTCTCCTTGTTGACGCCGGTCAAGCTCCCCTCCTTTTCTTCCTCCCGTTACCATCTCCACCTAGGAAGCTTCCTCCCGATGCCGCTAGCTTGGACGCACGCCAGGAGCGCCGCCACCTCCTTTTCTCCGCTTCGTTTCTTTCCGTCGCATGGGCGCACGCCGCTGCCGTCGCACGGGCGCATGCCGACGAGCCATGTCTCTCTCTCTCCCATCCAGCATCGATAGTTGCCTGCCGATAGCCTTCTCTCATCCAACCACAGTTGACCATTGCTGACACGGTGTTATTGTAATAGACTCCTCCATCTCGTAGTCCTCACCGTCGGCCAGCCCTTTAAACATAGTGTCGTTTGCCTACGTCGCTCCATAACCCTTACTGAGCAGCCCCTGGCCATCGGTGTCGCTCCCCCAGCACCCGTCGCTGGATCCGACCTTCCGGTGCCCTCGCCTTTTGATCCGACCAGCCAACTTTTACCATCTCCGATTCGCACTGCCATATGCTTCCAACGTGGATCCGACCTTCGATTCGTGTTGTTGTACAATCTCAATGTCGATCCAACCTTCGATCCCGTGTCCCAGCCGGTGTGCCGATCCCGTGTCCCGGCCTGTATGCCGATCCCGTTGCCCGGTCTGTGTGCTGATCCCGTGTCCCAACCTGTGTGCTGATCTCGTTGTTTGGTCTGTGTGCTGATTTCATGTCCCGGCCTGCGTGCCGCTAGTACCTCCCGGCCTGCGCACCGGTGTTTTATCTTGACACGTAGCTCGTCTTCCGGACCCAAGTCGCGCTCAACTAGGCGTCGTCAGATCCAGCCCTCCAGCCTGATCGGGGTTATCTGCTCTTCCGGGTCACAACAACTCGAGCCACGTCCCATCCGAGGGCGCCCCCCTGGGCCAGGGTACATTCTCATATTCATTCCCCTATATTCGTTTCATTATTTTATTATTAGTCGATTACTTATGTGTTCGTTGGATCCGCCTCGAGCCTCGGGGCACCAGGGACCGAGTCAACCTGGTCGTTGGCTGCAGGTAGCGTTGACCAAAGGACTTCTGAAGACTTGGTCAACATGGAAGCCATCTCAGCATACCCCTCTCCGGGACGTCACGATTTGGTCAACATTCCATCCACTTCACCCGGCGGTTCGTCTGACTCAGATTCCGGACAAGATCATATACCAAGTTGCGATTTCTTGTCGCCTTGTGCACGACTAATGTGTCGCAGCAGACGAGCATCGATAACCACATCACGATGGATGTCGTGGTAGGATCGTAGACCGGCGATAGGGTTACAGGACAGCGACCGAGTCGCTTGCCTTCGACAGCACTGCAAAGCATCGTGCTGCAGAAATCACGACTATGTTAGGCTGAAGAATCGCGACAGTGTCGCGATTTACACAGGAGTTAGGGTTGCATCATGGGGGTATGCCGACGATGGCATTCCGGATCCGAGGAAGTCTTCGTGGGTGGTTGGTGACGCTCCTGTGGCCAGCGATGCTTCTTTAGCAGCCTCTCGTATTTTATGCTTTAGCAGGCACTAGTGACCTCCTCAGGCCAAGGGCGACCGGAGTTTGGCACCGGAGAGGACCGGCGACCATCCCAATAGGTCGACAATTGGCTGGCATGGCCGGCGACTGCATCTCTCGTGGTTGCATGGGTGAGACGGCATGGGTGGTGTGCGGCGAAGAAAGCAGCGAAAGAGGAAAGTGTTTTGAGAAAACATGTGCTATGTTTTGAGAAACGGCGAAAGAGAAAAAGTTTGATTTTTATAAATCAAATAAAATAAAAGGCAACTTTTTATTATCTTTCTTTGCATAGATAAGTTTTGTTGATTAGAGGAATTTAAAAAAAAAAACAAAAACAAAAAAAACGTGAGCAGTGAGCTTCCGGTGAATAAACAAAAATTCTTCTAATGACTGATCTAGTTTAAGTTAAATGGGTTTGAATCATATAGTCTAATTAGATCATTATGTCTCGGTCTAGTTTAAACTATTAGTTTGTTTAGCTGAATCAGTTTAATTCTAACTGGAATCAATTTGATTGGATTTAGACCAGATATGATCAAGTGATTAGATTTATTATAATGGATCAAACTTAAACATATGGACATTGGTTTGATCAAACGGACCTGAGTTTGATCAATAAATCTGAAATAGGTTGAAATAGACTTAGATTATATAATAATAGAACATATGTACAACATATCTCTGTCCAATTAGATCAGTTCTAATTGAGGACAATGGACCAAGCTTAGGATATGTATTTCTGATTGACTGGTCTAATGGGTCAGTCAACTTAGACTCTTGAAAATCGAGAAGATTTATTTTTCTTGATTTATTATGTTGGTCCTATGCCTGTATAAATTGAATTAAGCCGATTTTATACTGGTTAGTCGATTTTGTATTAATTTATTTAATTTTAATTTTTCAGTTGGCTACTCGCGATATATGACAACATGAGCTTTGGGAGGATATTAAGAAGCTTGACTATGACCCTGTTCGTGGAGTCAGATGGTTTATTAGTAAGCTCGATTGGTTGTTCTAGAAACTTGAGTGAAAAGAGTTTCCAGTCCAAGACACACATAGATGATGGACTTTGGTTCAATCACTGTTAGAACATCTTAGGGAATATCATTCCAATTTTGGGATAATTATGAAGGGCACGTCTCATATTTAGAGATATGCAGACATTTAATTCATTTAGTTTGGGGTCCTGAAGAATCAGAAGAGGACTAGAAGAAGATCCAAAGAAGGATCCAGATGAATCTGAGGAGGATCCGAATCATGAAGAATCAGAGGAGGATCTAGAAGAGTGTGTGGAGGATCTAGAAGAGGATCCGATGAAAAATTCTAAAGTTGTCCCCCCTATGATTACCCCAAATGAATCTAGGTTGAAAGAGATTATATTGGTCACTGCACTAGTGTTTGTCCTAGTGGGAGTGACGTTAGCCTATTTAGTTTATTACAGTTCTATTATTGTTACTGTTATTATCTATGAACAGTATTATGAGGTGCTTGGTAGGCGGGTTTCGGATGCTGGAATGGGAATGAAATCTATTTCATTCTCATTCTTGATGCTTGGTAGATAGGAATTAGAATCAAAATATGGATTTGATATCCTACTTTCATAACCCACCCACCCCTAGGTTATCGTTAAACCCATTCCTCCCTATTCATATGGTTTTTTTTTTACGGCCCGACCCCTCGAGCCGAACCTTTTCTTCTTTTTTGATTTTCGCATTTCTGCGTCTTTCTTCCTCACTCGCCGTTGCGCCTGAACTCGCCTCTTTGCCACAGTTTGGTTTGTCGAAGGTGAGTCAGTTGCCTTAACTCGTCTTTCTTTCTCTTTTGATTTTCACATTTCAACGTTTTTTTTTACCTAATTTTCATTAATCGAAATTAGTGTCCTTTATTTTCTATTGCCTCTTTATTTTCTATTGGTGACAACAGTAGTCCTTTTTCTAGGACTATCGATCGCCGCTTTTGAGATCTCTCTTTATGTGAAGTAAATAATCCACAGAAAAAAAGAAAAAAAACATACAAATTATTTAATTATGGCCTAAATTTATACCACTTTTCTATATTTTGATTTAACTTAAACCACTGTTTAAACCTAATTTTCTAGATAGGAGACATAAGTCAATGAGGTTACATGTTTTTTATCTGAAATGTTGAGCATTGTTATGATTTGGTTCCATATTTATTTATGTATGCATGAGCTGCTTGATATTTATTCATGTATGGTTTTGGTTCTAACTTATTATTGGTGACATCGGTTGCTATATGATGTAGATAAACATGGCACGACCACCGTTAAACTATAGAAGACGTAGATTATTATGCACTTTGTGGAATATGTATGGAATACTCATGAGTTGTTTGGTTGTCATACTTTATCAAATTGCAATACTTGCATATCGTCGAAGTAGGATTCGTCAAATAAAAAGGAAGGAGGACAAATCGATTGCACGTGTGAAATGGATGTTCAACCTTACAAAAGAGAGCGATGAAATAAGTATTAGTGAACTTCGAATGGATAGGAGAACATTCAGGATATTGTGTGATATGGTTCAAGATGTTGGAGGTTTAAAAGCCACAAAAAATGCCACCATTGATGAAATTGTGGCCTTATTTGTCTATGTGTTGGCACATCATAAAAAAAATTGAACGATGAGTCTCCTTTTTAAACGAAGTCGGGAGACAGTGAGTCGTCATTTCAATCTGTCTTCGAGCAATTTTACAACTACACAACATATTGCTCAAGAAACCTGAACCGATACGCAATGACTACGAAAAGATAGATGGAAACCATTTAAGGTAAGCATTTTTTAATCGCCTATAATTCTTCAGTTTAATTGTATTTTTTATTTCAATATATAATTCTTATAATTAAAAATTATTATAAGGTTGTTTAGGTGCTTTGGACGATACCTTTATCCAAGTGACACCCCCTAAAGAAGAAAAACAACGTTATCGCACAAGAAAAGGGGGGATTGCAACAAATGTGTTGGGAGTGTGTTGCCCACAAATGCAATTCATATATGTGTTACCTGGGTGGGAAGGTTCTGCCCATGATGGTCGGGTACTTCGTGATGCCATCAGTAGATCATCTGGTCTTAAAGTCCCCCAAGGTAAATAACAAATACTTTTTATTTGAAGTTGAAATTATGACAGAGTTTCAAATTTCTGGAATACTTGCATTTATTAACTAGTGTCCTAGGTTTAGACTGTTATTATTTGGTCGATGCTGGATATTGCAACTCAAATGGATTTCTGGCACCTTATTGAGGGCATAGGTATCACCTCAATGAATGGGAAGGTCGTTGTCTAGAGACAACTGAAGAACATTTTAACATGAAACACTCTAGAGCTAGGAATTTTATTGAGAGGTGTTTTGGATTGTTGAAGGGTCGTTAGAAAATTTTAGCTTCCCCTTCATTTTTTCCAATGCAAACCCAAGTTCGTATTATCATTGCTTGTTGTTTGCTTTATAACTTGATCCATAAATTCATGAGCCATGATCCTCAAGAGTGTATTCCTGATGAAGATAAACAAAGTGAAGATGATGATAGTGATCGTGGGACTGAAACGGAATACATACGTACAATTGCCCCAACTGATCAATGGACTGTATTTAGGAATAGTTTAGCATAACAAATGTTTAACAATTGGGAAAATGAAGTAATTGATATAGAATGACTTTCATTATTGTGATGTTTGTTCTGTTGTCTATGCAACTTTGTGAAAACTTTTATGTGTACTCATTATTTTGATGTTTGTTCCATTTGATTTGTTGCCTATAAATTTTTTTTTATGTGTCATGAACATTCTTTCAACCAGATTTGATATTCA
>JBBMJZ010000122.1:13396973-13407949 GCA_037833815.1 Zingiber zerumbet | reverse complement strand
TAGTTTGCTAATCGTGTCGGATTCATACTTTGATTGATTTTAGATAGACTGATTAGTAAAGGTGATTTGATTTGATTGATTGATTAATTCAAGCAGCTAAGGCAGTTTGCTTAGAAAACCAACGAATTTGAATAGATTTTAATTTATCCTCGGGGCTATGGTACTATGATAGGATATTTAGATTGTCATCCAGACATTAATAATTCGATCCTCAGCTATAGTATATTTATAGAAATTTTTTTCTCAAAATGGGGGACACAACTAAAAGATACTGAATTTTTAGGCTGACCGTCGTATGCGCTTCCCGATTTATCCTAGTGGCAGGTGAAAAATTTTTATGATCACTCTAAAAATTTTCAATGAGATTAATTGAAATTATTACTAATAAATTTTAATATGTATGATCTAATGTCTTAGCTATATAACCAATAAGTATTTGTTTTTCATAATATTAAAATAATTTATCATCATTAAAAAAAAATCTTTACAAAATGTTGGCTCTAAATATTAAACCCCAAGTGATTTAATTTTGTGAGAAGAGAAAAAAAAACAGATGAGTAAAAAAGCAATGAAACGTAAAGAAATTTTACGTTTCATTGCAAAACTCGAGGCACAATTGAACAAGCGTATAAGCCTACCTGACTAGATCCCAGCTGGTGAAAGGGACATACCCACACAGACCGAAGACACTGACGATGACTTAGGCATGATCTACCAGGGAGATTTTTCCAGCTTCTTCGTCTTCCTGTGTATGATCAAAATTATGAGGCAGGGTTCAAGAAGCTGGTTTTGATTTTTCTAATCCAACTACTTGTCTCTTTCTTCGTTTTTGATGGGGCCCAACGCACAAAAGTTAAAAATCGTAACGGAGATGGTCTTATCAAATTTTCCAAAGAAAGGAAAAAAAATGAAATGCATGATTAATTAATTATGAAATTCAAAAACTAAAAATGGATAAATGGACCCGATGATCTCTCATTCCAAGCGCCTGTCTTGGTTTCGTTTGCCAAATTTCTTTCGGGCTTTTCTGCTCTGTTGTTCCACCTCCTTCTCAGCCATGCAGGCCAATTTCTCTCTCCTTACGATTTGCGTTGCCTTTTACTCCTCCTCCTCCTCCTCCTCCTCCTCCTCCTCCTGTTGGAACGCGGCGAATATCTACTTCGACCTTTTCTCGCTCTTCCTGACCGCCGTGGCGCTTTTGTTCCTAGAGCAGCTTTGGGCCGTTGATCCCGCGCGCAGGGCGCGTGCCGCCTCTTCGATGCTGGTGCCTCTCATCCTCGCCTTCGACTCCTGCGGCGTGCTCTTCGACGGCGCCGGCGGCCTGGACCTTTACTTCCACGCCTACCTGCTCTTCCTCTCCAGCGTGGCGGTCGTGTTCGCTCGAGTTTGCGTCGCCGACGGCCGTGCCTGGGCCGCCCCCGCTGCCACCGCCGCGCTGCTCGTTTTCCTCTTCCTCAAACTCGGATCCGCCGTCGTCTTTTCCTGTTACCACCCTGCCAAAGGGATCCACGGAGGCGATGCCGACTTGCCACAATTCGTTCTCCTCGCAGCCGGCGCAATGTTCACTTTGGCGTACATATGACTGTGAGCCTTGAAATCGTACGCTCGATATATTCCGCTTAATAGTGTGATATGTAAGTGATATACCGTGTCTGTGTGCCTTTCTCCTTCTGTGTGTGCCTCTGTTAATAGAAAGGGTTTTATATTTTGCGTAATATAGACTTCTCCCTTCTTTAAATCAGCTCATTTGTTGAACAGCCGCTGTAGCACCGCCGCCGGGGCCGGGCGACTGCCGGAGTCACTAACCTATGTATTTAATTAAATAAATTTACAAAATTAAAATTATAACTCATGATCTTACGATTAAATAAATAATTACTTAGTCAGAAAGGTCAAAATTTGATAATTAATTTACTCAAAATTAAAATACATTTATTCTAACGCCGCCACGTAGGCGCACTCGAACTCGCCCATTCGTCCTACTTCCCATTGCGAATTCATTCCCGAAACATTCCACCCACCACCAGTCCACCAAACCCTCGCCCCGCCTCCAATCGACAATGGAGACGGTCTCTCTCTGCCGATCCGGCCCTGGAGCCCTCCCGCGCCCGCACCTTCATCAAGTGGATCGTGGCCGCTCCGGCCGACGAGCTCGTTGGCCTGAAGGTCGTCGTGGGTGGGTGGGTCAAGACGGGGCGAGAGCAGGGAAAGTGTTCTTTTGCATTTCTCGAGCTGAACGACGGTTCCTGGCTCGCGAACCTCCAGTTGATCGTCGACGCGGCTGTGTTCCCACTGTCGCAGCTCGTGCCCAGCGGCACCTCCGTCCTGGTCGAGGGCGAGCTCAAAAATCCGCCTGAGGGTGCCAAGCAGAGCGTCGATCTCAGGGTGGAGACGGCGCTCGAGGTCGGCCCTGTGGATCCGGCTAAGTATCCGATCGCGGCTTACTCTCGAGTTCCTTCGTGACTTCGATCTCCTCCATGCCCGCACCAACACGGTAGTAAAAAATTCGTCGTATTTTCTTCGTCATATGCTTTGAAGTTCATATTCGAGTATGAAAATTACTTGAGCGCATAGATTCTAACTCATGTTTTTGCATGTTTTCGTTATCATCGTATCCGGCCGAAGGCACCATTTTTTTTCTTTCTCGCGAACCCTATTTCCTTTGATAATGTTTTAGTTTATTCTTTACTGACTAGAGTATCTCGTTATTCTTGTTATTTTTTGCCCTAAACTTGTTTCCGATATCTGCAATCGGTCGAATTCTAGATGAGTTGGCTTATGTAGCCCATACGTTCTTCAGTAAAAATGAATTTCGTTACATACACACTCCTATAATCACCATAAGTGATTGTGACGGAGCTGGCGAGATGTTCCAGATTACCACTCTTTAGTGATGCTGGAAAATTGGAGAAAGAGTTGCAATAGAATCCTCCACCATCTGAATCTGACATTGAGGCTGCTAAGCTTATTGCCAAGGAGAAAGGAGAGGTTGTCTCTCTGCTAAAAGCATCAAAAGCTAGCAAGGATGAGATTGTTGCTTCCATAGCTGAACTCAATAAGGCAAAGGAAAATGTGCCGAAGCTCGAAGAAAGATTTAATTTGAAACCTGGGCTTCCTCAGAAGGATGGGAAGATTGACTATGCACAATACTTATTTGGACGCCAAGCTTTTCTTACGGTATCCGTGCGGCTTCAGGTTGAGACATATGCTTCTCCCTTGGTAATGTCTACACCTTTGGGCCAACATTTTGAGCAGAACATTCCCACACATCATGGCATTTGGCTGAATTTTGAATGGTTGAGCCAGAGATAGCATTTGCTAATCTAGAGGTTCTATATTGCTTATTCTGTTATTCTAGTTATTCCCTGTTGTTATCTTAACAGGATGATATGAACTATGCTGAGAACTATGTAAAATGTCTTTGTCAATGGTTACTTGAAAATTGTTGGGCAGACATGGAATTTATGGTCAAAAACTATGATAAGACAGCTATAGAACGTTTGAAGCTTGTTTCATCTATGCACTAAGGCTGTGCAACTTCTATTCGATTTGACAAACAGGAAGTTTGAGAACAAGGTAGAGTGGGGAGTTGATCTAGCATTTGAGCATGAAAGGTATGAGTAAAGTTTCTGAGAAGCATATTTATTTTATTTTATCTTGGAAATTTCAGGGTTTGAGTGGGTGATGATCTTTTGGATTATTCAGGTATTTGACAGAGGTGACATTCAAGAAACCTGTAATTGTATATAACTATCCAAAAGGTATT
This sequence comes from Zingiber zerumbet, assembly GCA_037833815.1. Classification (NCBI taxonomy): domain Eukaryota; kingdom Viridiplantae; phylum Streptophyta; class Magnoliopsida; order Zingiberales; family Zingiberaceae; genus Zingiber; species Zingiber zerumbet. The sequence goes on along the minus strand of JBBMJZ010000122.1, from coordinate 13,404,183 downwards.
AAAGCATTTTATATGAGGCTCAATAATGACCAAAAGACACTAGTAGCTATGGACGTGCTTGTGCCCGAGGTATGGCATTTGACTGGTATATAGCGGGGGTGAAATTTTCTTCTGATGTCTTGTTGCATCCATCTATATGATTCAAGTTCTACTTTCTTCTTGATTTGTGTAATTGTTCAAGTTCTGAAAGTTCAACTGCTGCAATCTTGTTCTACAGTCTTTAAAATTCTTGTTTGTAGGTTGGTGAGCTGATTGAAGGAAGCCAAAGAGAGGAATGTTTATACATTCTCGTAAAAAGGTACAAATAATTAATGTGAAGTTATGAGGCTCATGTTTTTCCTTTTTTCGCTTCAATGACCAAATGAGAGAACGGCTCAGGCTGATGAACTAGTGTGGCACTTGTTTGAAGAGAGAGAATACCCAAACTAGAGTACATGAGTTGTTCCCCGAGCTGGCCTCAGATCCTCAAATTTTCTAGTCAGTTAGGCTCCAATTGAGTGGGATTAAACCCAGTAGAACACAAGTTCAAGTTGCTAGGGAGGATGGATTTACCTTGGTAGATCTTTTACCTGACCTTTTATAGGTATTAGATAGTAAGGTCAGAGTGGTCTTTCTTTCAGGTGGCCAATTTCAGGTCTAGTTGGGGATATAATGATGCATGACGCTCATCCTTGTTTGGCGTGAGCATTGTGACCCTCTGCATTTGATATGTTAACTGTGGAGCATGCCTGAGGTTGTGAATGTCTTTGGTTGGAATAGGTTTCCTTCAGCAGAAGTGATAGTCGATTACACACTCCTTTATGAAAGCTTGAAGTGTTTGGACCATTTGGTCACCCTGAAGGAAGGTTCATGTGCTGTCATTTTCTTCCTAACTGAGAAGTTGTGATCAGGTGCTGGGTTGCTTAAATCTACGATGTGCATCTAATTTTTTTTCCTCCTCATCATGTCCTAAAGAAACCAAGTTAAAATATGTCTGTGCCATTAAACATATACAAGTTAGAAGATCTGTGTTAATTTTTTTAGCTATGAATGGATTAACATGCTCGGAATTAGTGTTATTCATGTTCTGAACATACTTTTTTAGCTATGACTGAATTAGTGTTATTTCGTCTGATATCGTTTGATAATGTTTTAATTTCTTCTTTACTGACTAGAGTATCTCGTTATTCTTGTTATTTTCCCCCTAAACTTGTTTTAGATGAGTTGGCTTATGCAACCCATACGTTCTTCAGGAAAAATGGATTTCGTTACATACCTACTCCTATAACCACCACAAGTGATTGTGAAGGAGCTGGTGAGATGTTCCAGGTTTCCACACTCTTTAGTGATGCTGAAAAATTGGAGAAAGAGTTGCAAAAGAATCCTCTACCATCTGAATCTGATCTTGAAGTTGCTGAGTTTATTGTCAAGGAGAAAGGAGAGGTTGTCTCGCTACTGAAAGAATCAAAAGCTAGCAAGGATGAGATTGTTGCTTCCATAGCTGAACTCAACAAAGCAAAAGAAAATCTCGCTACTTGAAGAAAGGTTTAATTTGAAGCCTGGGCTTCCTCAGAAGGATGGAAAGATTGACTATGCACGAGACTTTTATGAATGCCAAGCTTTTCTTACAGTATCACGTTAGCTTCAGGTTGAGACGTATGCTTGTGCCCTCGGTAATGTCTACACCTTTGGGCCAACTTTTCCAGGAGAACATTGCCACACATCACGGCATTTGGCTGAGTTTTGGATGGTTGAGCCAGAAATAGCATTTGCTAAGCTAGAGGTACTATATTGCTTATTCTGTTATTCTAGGAATATGAGACTGGCGTCGATGCAGCCTAGTACAAGTCAATAGCGTTTTATGCGAATCTGGTATTCGGTTTTTACTTTCTTCATGGCGACTAAACAAAAAGAACATATTTTGAGGCCTATATTTCCTGAAATTTCATGTTATTCCCTCATTATAGTATAACTACAGGATGATATGAACTATGCTGAGAATTATGTAAAATTTCATTGTCAATTGTTACTTGAAAATTGTTGGGCAGACATGCAATTTATGGTCAAAAACTATGATAAGACAGGTATAGAACATTTGAAGCTTGTTTCATCTATGCCATTTGAGCGCATCTCATACACTAAGGATGCGCAACTTCTATCCGATGTGGCAGACAGGAAGTTTGAGAACAAGGTCGAGTGAGGAGTAGATCTAGCATCTGAGCATGAAAAGTATGAGTAAAGTAGCATATTTATTTGTCTTGGAAAGTTCAGGATTTGAGGGGGTGATGATCTTTTGGATTATTCAGTTATTTGACAGAGATGATATTCAAGAAACCCGTAATTGTATATAACTATCCACAAGGTATTAAAGCATTTATATGAGGCTCAATGATGACCAAAAGACAATAGCAGCTATGGGCGTGCTTATGCCCAAGGTATGGCATTTGACTGATGTTGTATAATAGCCAGGGTGAAAACTTTCTTCTGGTGTCTTGTTGCATCCATCTGTATTATTCAAATTCTACTTTCTTCTTGATTTGTGTTATTGATTCAAGTTCTACTTTCTTATTGATTTGTGTTATTGATTCAAGTTCTGAAAGTTCAACTGCTGCAATCTCGTTCTACAGCCTTTAAAATTCTTGTTTGTAGGTTGGTGAGCTGACTGGAGGAAGACAGAGAGGAACGTTTAGACATTCTTGTAAAACGGTATAAATAACTAAATTGAAGCTATAAGGTTCATGTGTTTCCTTTCCACTATCTGCTAGTCTTATAAACTGAACTCTTGGAAATTCAAAAGGTTGCTTAAATTTAGGATGCACATCTAAATATCTATCTCCCCATCTTGTCTTTCCAACGCCAAACAGAATTATGAAAGAAACCAATTTAACTATGTTTGTGCCGTCAAGTGTATACAAGTTAAAAGGTCTGTGTTTAGTGTTTTAGCTGTGAATGATTGACATGTTCGGAAATAGTGTTATTCATGTTCTGAACATACTTGTGTTTAGTGTTTTAGCTCTTTGACTTGTTCTATATTTTGTTCTTTTTTGTAAAGCATATCTTGACTTATTTCATCTATTCCCTTAGAATCGAAGATGCAGAGTTGCTCCTTGAGGCTTACGAATGGTACCTTGAGATCTGCCGGTTTGGCACCAAACACAGTGGGTTTGGCTTAGGGTTTGAGCGCATGGTTCTTTTTGCCACCGGCATCGATAACATCCGAGATGTTATCCCTTTCCCAAGATATACAGGAAGGGTTGATCTTTGATTACTAACTGATGCGGTGATAAGGAGGAGCACACCTTGTGAAGAAGGTCAAAGCCACGATGGAAGTCAAAGTCAAGACGATCAACGTTCACAAATGATTGACCGGTCAGACGACCATGTCATTCAACCGGGAGGGAGGTTGCCCGATCCATCATCACATTCGGTTTGGCAACACGCCTAGCACCCGCCGCTCAATAAGGGAGAATGCCCAAGGGGGTGATACGCGAAGCAAGACCGAACGACTCTTCCGCTCGGCCTAACAGCAAGACTTGACACTAGCTGAGCGGATAGTGGAAGCTCGGCCGAGTGGCTCACCCGCTCGGCCCAGTGGCAGATAGCACGGGATAGTGGAATTCCGGTCTAGCGGCTATCCCGATCGACCCAGTAATAGACATAGCACACTATCTTTCGACATCCTTCTGGGAGCTAATGTCGCTGACAGGCGGCATGGTCAAACAGAAGATCGTACGACAGAAGCTTCCACTGTCACTTCAAAGATATGCTCGGCCTGTTAAGGTATTGTGTCAGGGACATTTTATTAACACGTATTTTCAGGGAAAATTTGGGGATACATGCTCACCTTGGAAAGTGTGCATGTGTGCTACAGGAGCTCTATATAAAGGGTGGTCCAAGTTTCAGCGGAGGCATGCGCAATACACTGTTGTTGTTACTGTTCTCGTTTTTGCTCCGCTTGCTTTCATCTACATCGTTGGTAACTAACTTGAGCGTTGGAGGGCCAACGCCCTGGCTCGGTATTGACATAGTCTGTGTTGCAGGTCGGAGTGGAGTCTACTTGCAATCAGCAAAAACGTCACATCCCCAGCATTCCATCTTTATGACTTTTAGACATGATCACTACCTAACCCTATTGGCTTCCTTGTACTGAACTATCACGGTATCACCCTCTGTCATGGATTATTTAAAGAGAAGATCTTAGTAACTAAGATAGGTATGTTTTTTAATCAAATATAAGAATTGGTTATTTTCTTATCAGAAGTTGAATCAGTTTGTTGTCAAAACATAGGTTTCTGATATGTTAATGCAGAAAGCTTAATGTTGTTTTGTGAAGCCAGCACATCCGGAAATAATGGGAATTAGTATGCTTCAGGGAATCATTAGTTCAAACTAAGCTGTGGATCCAACTTACTGGAAACTAAGCTTCAGGGAATCATTATTTCGTGTAATGGGTATGGATCCAATAGCGGATCCAACTTCACGATCTCAAATTTATTGTCTATTTATGCTGCGGAGGAGATGAGCTCATCCTAAGCTGGCGAGCTCGCTGTTGAATCATGGCAGAGAGCAAACATTGTCGGAGTCACTTGAGATTTGGCCCGGAGGAAAGAAAATCAAGACCTTGCCGTTAGCATAGAACAAAATACAATGTATCTGAATTGTTCTTGGATCTACTTTCGAATAAATAACTAAGATAAATAATGGCCTGGATTTATGATTCTTTGGCTAAACACATAGTTTGAATTACTCGTCCAATAAATGTGATAGCGACTAGCTAAAGGTTTGATCAGTAAGTTAGTATAATATTCAAATATAAGATAAGATCCGCAATGTGTGGTTATTGACTGCCAACGGTCTAACCGCGTGGACCGCCATCGTATGTGTATGGAATGGTTTGACATTTGTGTCTCAACACTTGTTTATCAGTTTTAATTGTGGATATTTGATTATCTCTACCCTTCCCTAAAATAGTAAATGGTTTAATAATATTATTTTATAATCTTAGTGTTCGATTAATTTTAAAGATAGATGCTTTTTATTTTTAGTTCGTCCATAATTTATTTATACTAAAAACTCAATAAATTTATTATTTAAAAATAATAATAATCTGTTAATTTTTTAATGAAAAATTTTTATTGATTATCAAGATAAATCGAGAAATATATGTGTGACAGCCAGGAATCAACCATGAGTACTATGTGATAATTTAAATAGTCTTTTAACATGGTAGTTAGGACAATAAATTCATTATTTTAGAATAATAAGATAGATGTTGTTGGATTCGAATTACATGACTCTGTTTTTTTTTTAAATAAATAAATAAATAAGAGAGGTTGTTTTGAGCTTTTAAATATGTTGTTCCGTTTTTTGATAAATTGGCAAGTTAATTTAGTTTGCAAATCTTGTCGGATTCATACTTTGATTGATTTTAGATAGACTGATTAGTAAAGATGATTTGATTTGATTGATTGATTAATTCAAGCAGCTAAGGCAGTTTGGTTAGAAAACCAACGAATTTGAATAGATTTTAATTTATCCTCGGGCTATGGTATCATGATAGGATATTTAGATGTCCCCTCGGGGTGGTACGATGGTTAAGATATGGGGTGTTGCCATATGAGATCTTGGGGTCGAAACTCAGCGTGACCGAGCATAACCTCCCTCATGTCTTGGCCATTTGTACTAATGGCTAGTAGTCACCCGTGATTTACCTCCTCCGTGTTGGCCTAGGGACAGGTTGGCGGGGGCGCTGGGGGCGAGCGAATCGCCTTTTGCCACATATACAACATGAAAATACAAGTATCTACATCTAGATCATCAAATATTATGGAAGGTCAAACAATCTAATGATGGATATCAACTGAAAATCCATTTTAGTTTTTAAAAACAACCCCTCTTGCGTTGATTTCAATATGAATTCATATGTGAACACGAAAGAACATTAGGCAGTGTTGGGTTTGTAAATTTTCTATTTTCATTTTATGAGAAAATAAAAAACATTGTTTGGTTGGACATTTCCACATTTGTTTTCTAAAAAATGAGATATCATTTTATGGGAAAATAGAGAATGTCTAAAAGTTATTTTCTAAGAAAATGAAAACATGTGTTTTTTAGAAAATAAAAATAGAAACCAAACACACTCTTAATTATTTATCTTTTCAATAAATTATTTTATAACCCATTTCATTATTTAAATATTATTTTAGGCCCTTGTTTTTAAAAACAATTACACAAACATATATATCCATTTATATATCAAAGAATGAATTTATCACTTCTATATACGACTAAAGGCTTCGGAAGTTGGCAAGTGAGCATGGTCCACTCAAACTCATATCTACAAATATAATATAAAAATAACTAAAAAAAATGGGAAATAATATCCAATAATGATCCTATCATAAATATGAAAATTGACTAAAGTTTTGATGGATTAAATTTTGATCTCGCTAACTCAATACATTTCTAATTTGTGTATGACATCTCTTATTCGAATAACAAATTTATTTCTTTTTTCTTCTAAACTAGACAACTGGCGGATGAATAACTATTGGTTCAGTTGATTCACACACAAATATCATAAGCGATCTTCTACAATCTGTTGATTCGAAAGAGAATACCATAAAATAGGGAAAACACCATGTTCCAGGAAGGAGACGACTACTAGAAATAGCAATAATAAAAAACCGCCTCAAAACATTAAATATGGCACTTATGTAGACTCAATACCTTAATTGCAATAAGCAAATACCAAAAATATCATAAATAACATAAAAATAGAAATTACTAAAAATAGTAAAAAACGTGTCTGGGCCTTCGAAAAGACGCTAAATGATGTTTTTCAGATATGAAATTTGGGGGTTATGTGTTCCACCCAGTAACAAATTTAGCTCTCTGAATTAGCTTCGTTTTAAGACAAACAACACCTCGTTTTGATACCTGAGTTGAAAGTTACGACCTTTAGAAGTTTGCGAGCATCATTCTCCTCCGGGTGGAAAAAATTCGCCTTTGAATTGTTGGCCATGTCATCGTTTGAAGAATCACCATGGAAGGGAATAAAATGCATCACATTAAAAACAACAGCAATCAATGTTCTAAATTGCGCCCTAGGCGGCCGCCTAGGCGCTGTGCGGCGGCAGGCCGCGCCGGAAACCAGCCAGGCAGAAGACCTAGGCGGGCTTCCGCGGCCAACGCGGGCTTCGGCGGCCAATGCGGGCTTCGGTAGGCTTAT
>JBBMJZ010000122.1:13376608-13387812 GCA_037833815.1 Zingiber zerumbet | reverse complement strand
GCTCATACCCATTCCCATTCCATAATACTATGATACCCATTCCCATTCCGATTCCCATGAGAGAACCAAACGCCCCCCTAGTATATAGATTAAATAAGTCCATTTATGGTTTGAAATAGGCATCTTGTCAGTGGTACCGGAAATTTGATTAAGTGGTTACCTCATTTGGTTTTCAAAAAAATCCTGTTGATCAGTATGTATATGTCAAGTTTAATGGAAATAAATTTGTTATACTTGTTCTGTACATGAATGATATATTGTTTACGAGCAATAATAAGGGTATGTTGTATGAAACCAAGTTATTTCTAAATAGTAATTTTTAAATAAAAGATCTTGGTGAAATATCTTTTATTTTAGTCATACAGATCTGTCGTGATCGTTCAAAAGATATTAAATTCTTGAACTTTCACAACATACCTATATTGAAAAAGTACTTATAAGGTATGATATGCAGAACTGTACACCTTGTGACACACATGTGCCAAGAGGTGATAAGTTTAGCCTGCAATTTCCATGGCTTGAACTTGAAATAAATGAGATAGAACAATTCCCATATACGTTAGCAGTGGAAAGTCTCATGTATGCACAAGTTTGTACTCGACCAGATATATTATTTATAGTGAGGATGTTAGACAGATATGTTACTAACCTAGGACCGTCACACTGGAAAACTATTGAGAGAATGATACAGTATTTACAAATAACTAAAGGACATATGCTCATGTATCGAAGGTTAGATCACCTAGAGGTGATTGGATATTCAAACTTCGATTTTGTTGGATGCTTAGATAGTATGAGGTCCACTTCGGGCCATATTTTCATACTTATTGGAGGGACTATATCTTGGAAGAGTGTCAATCAGATGCTAGTAGTCACTTCTACTATAGAAGCAGAGTTGGTATTATGCTATGAAGCATCCTATCACGAGATTTGACTACCAAACTTCAAAACAACATTGCAGATCATTAATGACAGCAATAGGCCACTAAGGATCTACTATGATAATAAAGTCATAGAACTTTATGTCAAGAATAGCTATAGTTCGTCGAAGTCTAAGCATATCAATATCAAGTTTCTAGCGGTTAAAGAAAGAGTTCAAAGTTGTCAGGTCATGGTAGAGCACATCATGATAGATTTCATGTTGGTCGATTCATTCACCAAAGACTTAGTGCCTAAAGTGTTTTCATGCTCATGTTGTGGATATGAGAGTCATTCTTTTGGAAGAAGAACTTATCTAGTGGGAGTCCATATTTATTTTATTACTCTATATTTGATAATAAAGACAAATATTTTTTTTCTTATTATTTTATTTCCTTAAAGTTCAAAACATTCATGGGATTTTATTTGTTTGTTGGACATTTTGAATTATAATATCATGATTTACTATTGTTGTTTAGCATTTAGTATTTATAAATGTGATATAGATTCATTTTGTAATAATAAAGTTTGGATCATGATTTATTCTTACAGTTTAACATAAAGTATTTACGGATATGATCTGACATCTTTTGAGGTCACCTTAGCACCAGATCAAAATTGACATGTATTAATCATATTTTATGTAATTTTCACACTATACATCCGCATCTTGATCTATATTGTTAATGACATTGATATTGTGATAACTGTTGGGGCTTGTTATGATTATGTACAGTAGCTATGATCTCTTTAGTTATATACTAATGAAGTTAATGGAATAGATTATTTATAGGGGTATCTTATATCTATAAAATTTGATATTAACTAAAGTTTTACTTGTATTTCACATACAACTCACATGTAGCTCAAGTAGGAGATTGTTGAATTTTATTATCCTTATTTGTAAGTTGAACACATGAATATAATTTGAACCCTTTAAAGTGATCTAACTTATGTTTATTGGGTTGTTAGATATGGGTTCAATGTATAGAACCCTTTATCCCAATCCGTTATCATCTATGGCCTGATAACGGATTGAATTCCTGTAAAAAAGGGGACGTCTCCAAGGGTTTTGGGGAATCTTGACTAAGCTTTAGGTTTCTATTGACCTAGAGCTTTTCAACGCCATCATCCCCTAAGCCCCTTGAAAGATCTCATTATTTTGCTTCCGCTTCTTCTTCTTCTTCCTCAGGGATTATTTCTAGACGACACTAAAGACAAGGATGACTCTTCAATCAGATTCCTTGTCATATTTATTTATATTACTTTCTTGTGTCATGTTTTCAATGAAAATAGATCATATTTTGTGTTTTCTCTATTCAAGTTCTTATTTCGTTCCTAGAATTCATGTGGTTAGTGTAGGACCGTAGCACACGAGAGAGAGGGGGGGGGGGGGTGAATCATGTGTATTTAAAAAAAAAACAAACCTTTAATGTTTTGAAATCAAAGTGCAGCGGAAGGATTAAAATACGAAAAGAATGAAAGCACAAGTACGTGATCAGTTATTTGGTTTGGAGCCTTCAGCGGCTTCTACTCCAAGACCCACTATCCCTTGGGCCGTATCGACGGGTAATCTACTAAAAGCCTCTTCCAAAACTTCCAGAAGAGGGAATCGAATATAAGTATGGAAAACTAGGAAAGTGTAACAGCCTACACTTTTCTTTTGCAAGTATGAAAAACGTATAATAATATTAAATCATTACCAACACTTTTAGAGTATAGACTCTAATTAGGCTTGTGTATCGGTGTCAGTCTACAAGCTATGGTCGGATGTCTCAGAGTCGTAGTGCAGCAGTAGAGCGTAATCGAAGCAGCGAAGGAGTCGTTGAAGCTCGTATACAAGTTATGTCTTGATAGTTGCTCGAAGAAGGCTTATATAAGTTGTTGAGGGTGTTTCCAACTTCGTCTGAGGCTCTTCCAGCATCAACCTCTATCCCCTCATCTTCAAAAATGATAGCATTTGCAACTTGCAGTTTTTATCCTCTGGAGGGTACCTTCAAAACTCTTCGAGACGCCTCCAGCGCTAGGGTTCAAGGCTCCTCCATGGGAGGCGCTTCCATGCCCTTCTACGTGGGGACTTCGACCAAAGCCTCTAGCATCACAGGAAATGCCTTGAGCATTATTCACCCAAGTTTTCTTGTTGTTTTTACTCCTGTAAAACATGTTAGTTCACTAGAAAAATATCTAACCTACAAAATCGAGTTAGTATAGTGATAAAATAGTGTTATTAATTAGATCCTGTCTATTCAAGACCAGGATCTAGTCAATATCTCAATCTAGGGATTCAAAATAGACCTAAACTGAACCTGCGCCTAAAGTCTCAAATTAGGACTCGTCCTCACTGGAACATTCTCCTCTAGTAACTTACCTTACTTACCATGCAAAATCGCTTGACTTTACTTTGGTTCACCAAGTCTTCCCGCTAGTTGTCATGTCTGCAGACTCAACTAGACTTTGGCTAGCTGTTAGATTCCGTGGACCTAGTCGGACTTCCCACTGGATATTGGGTCACTCCTTGACCTATCTGGATTTCTACACCAACTATCAAGTCCTCCAGACATAGTTAGATTTTAGCCTGGTGTTAGACCAGTTAAGTCCTACACACTTGGTAGAAAGGTTAGATCACAACACATTTAACTTTAATCCATTTATCATTCATCAAAACTTAGGTTTGATCATTGGTACTAACTGCATCAATAGTTAGGAGAAAACTCAAGTTTTATCAATCAATTGGTTCAATCGATTGAAGGCTTATTTTGGGAGCACAGAAGGGCTTAAGGTAATTGATTGGGGCAATCAATTGTGCAGTATGTTCTCCGCGAATAAAAGCTTGCTAAATCAATTGGCCTAATCGATTCAGCCTTGTCAATTGATTGAGTTAATCGATTGAAAGTATTTTCTCCGCGAAAAGAAAGCTTCGGAATTGATTGGCTCAATCAATTTGAAGCTATCAATCGATTGGTATGATTCATTAATCAATTGATCGAGTGAAAAAAAGTCGTTCTGTAAGTTTGAACAGTCAGACTTTATATGATAATCAATAGGGGGTAAAGTCAATCGATCAGGGGACGTTTTTCTGTTTGAAAGAAACCCTAGAAAAGAGGGTTTCATGAAGTTTTGAAGCAGCCAATTCTTGGAGATTCTGAAGCAAAGTGCTACTGCATTTCCAAATCAACAAGAGACATTTTCAAATAACAAGAGATTAAGTAAGGTGTTCATTGTATTTGTATTTACTTTCTTGTTTCTTGTTGTATTCTTGTAAAAATAAGCTTTTATGAAGCTTCTTCGCCTCCATAAAATTTCTGAGAGCGAGAGTGTTCATAGTGAACATAAGAGCTAGTGTGGACCATTGAATTAGTGACCTTAAGGAAGTAGATACTAAGTAAAGTAAAATATTGTACATGTGGAGTTGAGTTTGAAAAAAGATTTCTACTACACATTCAATAACGAGCACAAATCAACCATGATAAGCTATCAAAAGTATTCACCTCTCTTCTAGCTTGCACGGATCTTAACAATGAGAAGTGAAATTGAGGGGATATTGATTGTAAATTTTTTAAAGTTTTTTTAAAGATCAATTTGATAATTATATTTAAAACTTAATTTAATTAAAACATCCTTTCAAAATGTATTAGTTGGTTTGGCGGTTTTAAATAATGTGTTAATTTGTTTGAACCCTATAGGATTCGTCCCAAACCTGAAAATATTTTTAGTTAAAAAAATGAAACACGTAAGGCTTAAATATGGACCTAGAGACATCAGAATTTGATGAAACAAGTTTCTATGCATCCGTATCATTGAGCTGATCGTAAATACGTCATCATCCATAATTTTTAATTAATATTTTCAGTGATTTAAATTTTTAACCCCAAATTAGGTCAAATTGGGATTAAAAAATTTCAAAAATATATATATTTGGTAAAAAATATTTTTATTGATAGATTTACGATCAGGACAATAATACGAACGCATAGAAACTTTTTTCATCAAATTCTGATGTCTCTAGGTCTATATATAAACCTTCCGATTATTTTTCTTATTTTTTTTAAATTTTTTAAATTTTGGAACGAATCCTTGATTCGTCCCAAAATTTGGAACGAATCCCGGATTCGTCCCAAAATTTGGGACGAAACCCGGATTCGTCCCAAATTTGTTTGATGCAATAAAAACCCTAGATGTCCTTCCCTCCCTCTTCGTCTCTGTCCCTCCCTCTTCGTCTCTGCCCCCTGCGAGCTTCCCAGATCTGAGTTCATTTCGGCGGCGGCGTTGTACTCCGGCGACGGCGTTGATCTCCGACGGCGGAAGCGTGTGGCGGTATGCTTCTTCTATCTCGGCCTCTCCCATCTCCCCTTTCCCCTCTATGGTCGCGTGGACGGTGGCAGCCGCGAGCCGCCGCGCTTGAGCGTGGCCTGGCCGAATCGCTGCGCATGGCCGCGCCTGGCCGTGGCTGCCGGCAGGCGTGAGTCGCCGCGCCTGGCCTGGCCGTGGCCTGACCGCGTTTGGCTGTGGGTGGGCGAGTTTGGCTGGGGGTGGCCGCGTTTGGTCGGAGGTGGGCGCATGGCCGGCCTTGGCAGCGACTGGCCAAATCTGGCCGTGGCGGGGCGTGGTCGCTACTGCACACGTAGGGTGGCAGTGGCTGCCCACTGTGGCCGCTGTTGGACGTGAGGGATGCGGCTGCCCATGGTGGTCGTGGATGCCCCCGGATGGCTGCGGCTGCCCCCGCTAAGCGCGACAACATGGAATTTATTTTTGTATAAATTTTTATTTAAAATTTGAAAGGTGCTCTTAGAAATCATTGTGTTGTTTTTGTAGGTCTCAATTTGCTGTGATCTCATTGTATGATCAGGACAACCATTTTTGTTCGCCTCTTTCGGTATTACCTAAGTACATTAATATACATTTTCTTATCTGTATATAAAGTTAACTTTAAATAATTAGGTCGCCTCTCATTTATAATTTTATTTATTTTATCTGTTAATACACTGTATTTGTTCTACAGGTCATTAGAGGTGACTATCACATATTTTTTCCCCCTTATTCTATAAGCTTTACGTAAAAATAGTAAGTTTTTAAATTTCCTTTTTTATATATCATATCTATAATTTACTTTATCCTATATTGGAATTTTCAGCATATATTTCGACGTGGTGGACGTAGACGGAGCTCACAAGACCAAACAAATTATGGATTCATTTCGACGAGGTGACTGTTACCTTCCATGTTGCTATGGATTCATTATGATGCATCCTTTCATATTTACTCAAAGGCTATTTTTTGCTTATCTCTCAACGTTTGGCAATCAAAACTTGCCATTAGATTTTTGAAACACAAAAAATAAGGTATCTTTGTCTCTTATTCAATTTTATTTGGTGTATTTCTTCTTTGTATTTGTGTTTCTCACTTATCACTTTGCATAAGAGTGTGTTCAATTCCTAACAAATGTGAAGAATATTAAAATAATAGTTTTGCTTCATGGACAAACATTTTTGCAATGAAGGGTTTTGAATATCACGATTTATCATTTGTTGGATATATTGGTGAAGATAGTATCCTAATGGCTGGGTGGTTAAGAGGATACCGGGTTTTTGGATCGCATGCAATCATGGTCTGCTTCTCAAAAAGCTAAAATTAGAATGTTGAGATGGATATGTATAGTTATTATGAGAGATAAAAGCTAGTATCTTGCAAGCAGTTAGGTAAGTATAGACATTGATGGAAGACATAGTTAGAGAAGTTGATTTGTTAAAGTTGTGAAGGGTAAGATCTTTTCTCTAAATAGCCCCAATTAAGTGTAACTTTGCATAGAGCTTGTTAGCATGACAACATCCACGTAGCTGTGTTTTGTTGCTGAACTTATTGTTATTTTGTTCATCTTTGTTAGTTTCTTCCAGTTAGGCATCAATTCATTTGAGGATTGTCATTTAGTGCTCTATATGTGTCTGAAAGAAGCCTACATGTTTTAATTATATAACATCTTCCTGTTGTGTAACTACTTTCTATGTGCATTTTCAAGTTTTCATGGGTAAATGAATATGTTGTGTTTTATTTTGAATAAAGAAATCTTGTTGTCTATTGTTATTTTAGTCTCAGTAGTTGGTCTTTTAAGTTATCAGGATATTACTGTAATGCTAATCTATGGCATGACAAGATTCAATTAGCAGACCACAGTTACTTTGGAAAAAGATTGTTTGCTATCGTTATGTTAGGACCATAAACATGTTTCTTCGTTCTCCATTCATTACCCCTATTATATATCTTTTCCCAAAATGCAAGAAAAGTAATTATGAGACTGTTACCTTTTAAGTAATTATCTTTCTGGTTACATATAATCTAATTTATTTGTTTATTTTTATGTAGGAAGAGAAGATTTGATGGATATGAAAGCTTTTGTGGAGTAAGAAGATGACTTGATGTATCTTAGTTTGTTTAACTCCTTGGATTGATGGACTTGTATGGAAACTTGTTGGAGTGTTGAACTAGTGAAATATTTTTGAGTAGCTTAAAGAACAGAGATATTGTATGACTTGTTGAGTTTGAGACATTTGAATTTATTGTGAATAGATGTATGTGAATTAATTAATATGTGATAATGTTAATTAGGATGTGTTAAATGTATATAAATGTGTTATTTCAATTTGTTGTATATGTATGTATGGATTGAATTGTATAAATTAATTATACCTGGAATTTAGTTTTGTTGTTAGGGACGAATTTGGCAACAAAAAAGATTTGTTGCCATTTTGTCACTGTACATCGATAATTTCACAACAAAATATTTTTCGTTGCAAATTTCGTCCCAGATGTAGGGATTTTCGTTGCCAAATTTGTCGCAAAATAGCAACGGATTTGGCAATGAAAATGAAATTCGTTGCCAAAATTGTTGCTAATTTTGCAACAAATAACTTATTCGTTGCAAAATTAGGGACAAACTTGGCAACAAAAATAATTCGTCACTGTATTCGTCTCCAAATTCGTTGCTAAGTTTCCAACAAAAAATTTTTCGTTGCAAATTTGGCGACGGATTTGGCAACGAAAATATAATTCATTGCTATATTTTGTTGCCAAATTTGTTGCTGATTGTACAACAAAATTATTATGCGTTGGAAAATTATATGCAAACTTAGGGACAAATTTGGCAACAAAAATAAATTCGACAAAAAATTTCGTCCCCAAATTCATTGCTAAGTTTGGAACAAAAAATTATTCGTTCCAAAAAAAATTTTTCATCGCGATTTTTGTCCCCATTTTCGTTGTCAATTTTGCAACAAACATAAATTCGTTGCAAGTTGGCATCAACCTGTTTGGGACGAAAATTTTTTCGTTCCAAATTTCGTCCCAAAAAATTCTGCAACGAATTTTTTTTGTAAATTCGTCCCAAAATACAGTAATTTTTGTAGTGTTATAGGTCGTCTTATTTTTATTTGTAATTATATGAATCATATAACTTAAGCATCAAATTATATATATATATATATAAAAGTTTACAATATGCATACCTATAAATGTGTTAGAACAATAAATTAATGTAATTATTAAAACCCACAAAAAATTATTTTCTTGCTATTATTAATTAAGTTTCCATAGTTATAGTTAAAGAACATCATGCTTAGCAAATCCTCATTCCATGATGAGATAGGGGCATTTTAAAAAAAATCCACAACGTCTGGCGATTAAATCCCAGCTAATAGTCGGGTTTCTACCCTTCCCTATGTACTAATCACAGTTCGGGCTAGTAGTCATCCGTGATTTATTTCCTCTGTGTTGGTCGAAGGACGGGTTGGCGGAGGTGCTGGGGCGAGTGAATTACCTTTTGCCACCATAGGGGCATCGATCATGGGAGCACCAAAGAGATGTAAGTGACGTCGAGTCGGGGAGCGTTGCCGAGTCAAGAGTGTCACGGAGTCAAGGAGCGTTGCTGATTGAAGACAAGGTCATATGGGATGATGGGACAACACGACTCTACTTCGACTCTGACCACCACCTTAGCAAGGCTGTTGACCTTCTTATCTACGTTGTTTTTCCTAGTTACCTCCTTCAACTCTAGTCGAAGGAGGTGGGAAACTGATTTATTGGACTATAATATATCTGAATAAGACTACTCTTGCTACCCGACTGCTTCATCCACGTGGTAAATCCCATGTGTGATCTTGGCGAGATGATGCATTAAATGTAGTCATGCTGACACCTCAAACGTAACCACACCTATTAAATGCATTGACTGCACCATTTGTCTCGATTTTCATCTATCATGCTTCTGTTCTCGGAGATTGTATTATCTTAATGGACAATGCAAAATAGTCAGAATCTGGTCAACCAGAATATAATTTTAAAATTATTATTAAGAGTATTTTAGTAAAATCATCTCTCTTTATATTAATAATTAATTATACTTTAAGATAACATGTATTACAATTCATTTTCTAGCTGATCAAATTCTTACTAACATTTATGCTCGATCGAATGACTGACAAACTCATCTTACAGTTCTAATGTCATCCAATGCTAGTCCATTAATCCAATGCTTAATAATTCTTTACTAACAACAAATTAACATATTTATAGAGTGACACTACGATAAAATCTCATTTTACTATCGAATATTAGGTTGATAAATTTATTTGATAATTTATTAGTGATATAAATATATTTAACGACCTATTTTCTATGAATTTTTTTTTAATGGGTCTATTCCAACTTTTTTTTTTTTAGTAAAACTAATTTTATAATTTATTACCCTGAATTGTTTAATATAAGACAATCCTATTTTTAATTAACTCATTAAACTTATTAATCTTATTAACTCTCTTAATTACTGAATAATTTTATTTTATTCATTTAATATTTGTATCTAGAAAAACTATTTGACTCGTATAATATATTTAAAATAAATTTACAAGAAATATAATTTATTTAATAAAATTATATATATACACTCGGCCCGGATTTAAATCCGATCCGGCTCAGACCCATAACTAGCTCAACAGGTCAATTCCGACCATCGGATGTGATTCCGACTGAGGATCCATGATCTTGTTGTCTTTGCATTCCTAGTCGTCTTATCGCATGCAGCTTGCTCTCGGGCCTCTCACTCAGCTCGAGCTCAGATCCTCTTCCAGATGATATTGGAGGATCTGTTTTAATCAGTCATGTTGCTTCCGGTTGAGTTCGGCATGCTAAAGAACTTGTTGCAGGGGTTTAACTGGGAGTCGTGGAAGCAGCAAGGCGGTTGGTACAACTTCTTGACGGACAGAATCACCGACATCGCCAGTGCCGGAGTTACTCATGTGTGGGTGTGGCTTCCTCCCCCTTCACACTCCGTCGGTCCGCAAGGTGGTCGTCTTTCGATCTCGAAAGTTTGAGGGTTGTGATTGTATAAGAAAGAACTCGTTCGTTCATTCGTTACGTTCCGATCCTTCCATGCTCTGCTTGAGCAGGTTACATGTCGGGGAGGCTATACGACCTTAATTCTTCCAAATATGGTAACCAGAACGAACTCAAGTCGCTGGTTGATCAGCGCATTCCACGCCAAGTGTTTGGCGGACATCATGATCAACCAGCGGTGCGCTGAGAAGCAGGACGGCCGAGGAGTGTGGTTCTGGTGCGTCTTCGAAGGCGGCACCGACGACGTCCGGCTCGACTGGGGTCCCCACATGATCTGCCGCGACGAGTCGACACCCAGTACTCCGACGGCACCGGGAACGCCGACTTCGGCGCGGCACCCGATATCGACCACCTCAACGGCCAAGTTCAGAAGGAGCTAACGGACTGGTTGAACTGGCTGAAGACTGACCTCAGATTCGATAGGTGGCGGCTCAACTACACTTATGAGTGGTGACTGGTGAACTTATCCTTTATCGACGATCTCGGCAACTTGGCCGAACGTGACGCAGGGGCAGAAGCAGGTCGTGATGCCTGAAAAGAATTAATATATATATATACGGTGCATGAATGTGGGGTCCCGGAAGAAGGATTTAGAATTAAAAGTTAGGCTGGTGTGGCAGTCAAAAGTCAAGCTGACGCGACAGTTAAAAGTCAGGCTGGTGTGGCAGTCAAAAGTCAGACTGGTGTGACAGTCAAAAGTCAAGCTGACGTGGCAGTCAAAAGCCAAGCTGACAGGGCAGTCAAAAGTCAAGCTGACGTGACAGTCAAAAGTCAAGCGGACGTGGCAGTCAAAGGTTCAGTGGACTAAAAACAGGACTTGCTTGAATAGGGGTCCTGCTAAGAAAGGTCCGGAGAATGGAAGGAGGGATTAACAGGTCTGGATCAGCAGAGCTGTTATGAGACAG
>JBBMJZ010000122.1:13339051-13353288 GCA_037833815.1 Zingiber zerumbet | reverse complement strand
ATATTCACCCCCCCCCCCCCTCTATCGCTCTTAATCGATTTATCATTATCCTCCTTGATCCACTTGAACTTTGCTTGTCTAACTACAGTTAGGACTTTCCTTGTCAATGTGCGGTCCTCCTTAACCTATTTGGACTTTCCTTGCCAACATGCGATCCTTCCTGGCTCATTTGGACTTTTCCTTTGCCTAACTGCAGTTAGGACTTTCTTACCAACATGCGGTCTTCCTTGACCCACTTATACTTCCCTTTGCCTAACCACAATTAGGGTTTTCTTTTGCCAACGTGTTATTCTCCTTGACCCACCTGGCTTTCCTTTACCTAACCACAATTAGGACTTTTCTTGACAACGTGTGGTTCTCCTTGACCCACTTGGACTTTCCATTGCCTAACTCTCGAGTTAGGACTTGCCTTTCCTAACCTCCAGTTAGAACTTTATTAGTCAAGTACCTGTCCTCCTTAATCTACTTGACCTTTCTCACATATTGTCCAACAACATATTGTCCAAACATCAAAACTCAAACTCGAATTCACTCAAGCTTAGTTAAACTGGTCATCCTTGACCCGGGGACAATTGCACTAACTCCAACTTCATCCCATTTTGAAGCATGAATGTGGCTTTCTAACTTAAACCCCACATTGTCTCCCCCCCCTCTTTGACACACATCAAAAACTCTTCCCCTTAAGAGTCAATTTCATCAAAGGAAGGCAATAAAAGTCACATATCTTTCATTGTATTTTATGTTCACCCTTAAGCATATATAGCATGCTCAACCTTGAGCTTATATCATATACTCATCCTAGAGCACCCATACATCTACAATGAAGATTTTTTATCTTCCATTGTTTCCAATACTCATCCTTGAGTACTCATAACAATGAAGGTTTCTAACCTTCCATTGTTTCCTTATCCCCAAAAAATTTAAATAATGTCTTTTGAGAAACTCCCCCTCAAAATATGTTCAAAACTTCTATTATTGCACAAACAGTGACTTAGAGTTTCTAAACCTTTAGGAAATCCAAAATTTAAAGTTTTAAGGTTTAAGATTTTACTTTGAATCTAAACCTCCTCCTAAACTCCAAATTAGTCTTTTTTTTAACCATTCTATTCTTATTTTCATCAAGAAAATTTTTCTTAAATACTTATAAATGCATTTCAAAGGGTTAGGGATGGTTAACTCTATTAAATGTGGCTTAATGGATTGAAATCATACCATTTAAATCAAAATCAACATTGTTAATTGATTGAAGTTGAGTTTCAATCAATTGAAGCCACCTTAATTGATCAACTGATGGATTCAGGAGGTGCTTAATTGATCACTTTATCGATTTTGTGAGCTTCTGTGCTTGTGAAAATGACATTTAATCAATTGACCAATTAATTCATGTCTAGGTGAATCTATAACTTGATCAATTGACATTTCTAATTTTTTTATTTTTATTTTTAACTGAAATTTAGAAATCCCTAAATAATTCTATGATTATCGAAAAATCATGAAATTTTATATAGACATTATTTATATCATGTACTCTTAGGGAAAAAGAGTTTTATTTGAAAATAACCCCTATTTTTAAAGATTTACATACACCTAGAAACTATTGAAAAATTTCAATGATTCACTATACTTTGTGTCTAAATAATCAATGATAACTCCTATCAAAAGATCAACTCACCAAGGTTTTTCTAAAGTGATTTTGAAATGTGTTGCAAAATATAATTTTCAACCATGTTTCTTGGGATAAATGCACATGACTTGTACACTATCTTTTCCAATAATTAGACATCACATAATCTATTATTTAGATGAAACTAAAACTCTAAAAATATGCACTACATCAACACCTTGAGTTTTGTTCATTCTCCTAACATCTCATTTGTATCTAATGTGTCTCAAAAACACATACAATCAAATCTTTGGTTCTTGTGAGATGTACAATAGATTTTCTCTAAAACTAAGGGATCATACATATCTATCTATGCATTTAAACTTTGATCACCTAACCTAGGATGTCAATTGATGTCATTGTCCTTAATTGCAAGAAATTTAAAATATTGCATGAAAATGAGCATGTCATATATCAAATGCATATTTTTCAAAAAGAAAAACTATCATGAATAATGATGTATGCATGACTTGACATATGACATTTTTATAAACATATATGAATGCAAAATATGATGTCATGGCATATGACAGGGCACAAAATCATGACAATTTAGCATAAAGAAAATACCTAGATTATATATATGTCTAAGTATCACTAACTAATCGCTAAATTTGATAATAAACATAAGTTGCCCTTATCCCTTTAAGATATTTGTCAAAAACCCAACTTGGTATTTCTTGGACTTCTATCCTAATTGTGCCAATTTAATTAGGTCTAAATCTTCAAGGTTTGGCACACTTTACTCTTCTAAAGAGTAAATATTTAAACATTTAAACCTTCATTTTCAAGGTTGGGTTACCCCAAAGTGCCAACTTCACCAAGATTGGGTTAACTAACCTTTCAATTAGAGTTGACACTCTCTAACCCGTCTAGGGTGTAGAGAACACACTCTTAGGAATCCAAAACCTATTAGTTCTCCTTGGGTAGTCTAGGTATTCACTAAGGATCACTTCCCTTGATACCTTCTTAATGGCCTTCTTAAGCTTCTTAGAAGCCTTGGTCACACTAGTCTCCTCACGGTTAACTCTAGGAATAACCTCCCTTGTGACCTTTTTAATAACTTTTCTAGGCTTATGGTTAGTTTCATAGCTATATGGAACTCTATGGTATGAGGGCACATTCTCCTTGGCTTTTGGTTTATATCCTAAACCTCTCTTTCCATTGAATGACTCTTGCCTATCTACCCATAGATTTTGCTTTGTTAACTTCATTAACCCTATAACATTATTTATCATTTTCTCTAGGCTCCTCTCCAATTTATTAAGCCTTGACCTCAAAACTTGATTTTCTCTCCTTAAATCTTTAAATATTAATTTTTCTTGATTCCTTGAGCATTTTTATTTGTAGGCATATAGCTAAAATCCTTAGAGTTTTTGTCTAAATTATTATCTACCTTCTCAGCCTTTGGTGAGATAGTCATAGCATGAAATAATTTATAGTTGACCCTAGGGTTTTCATGCTATCTATTTTCATGATAAATAGTATTAAAATAATAAATTTAGATCTAGCATACTCTTTATCATGACATAAAGAAATATCATTAACTAATAGTACCTTAGTGTTATTCTTAGAAGCTTCCCTTTGACTTGAGTTTTCTCTTTTATTCTTGGTTAGGCCTCTTCTTCTTGGACATTGGTTCTAGTAATGTCCCTTTTGATTGTAAGAAAAACACATAATGTGCTCCTTACCTTTACCATGGGGCCTATCTCCTTTGGCTTCTCTTTGCCTTTGGGTGCCACTTGACCCTTCTTCTTGGTCACCTTTGGACACTTGCTCTTGTAGTATCCTCTTTCTCTACAATCAAAATAAAATTATCTTTATGAATTGAAATTTTTATACCTTCATGAATTTTGCTTGTAGAGGTGACACGTTCTTCTTTCTCATTGATTCCAGATGATGAAAATTCTTCTTGTTCCGGTATCAATGATCTCTCCCCCTCAATCCTTGAGGTGGATGCTTCCTCAATTTTTTCTTCGGATGTTGAGCATCTGTCAACTTTCGAATCCTCTTCATCTTGATCCAATGAGTCTCCCTCTTTGGATTTTTCTTGATTTGGCAATATGGAGGGATTTTCATGGAACTTGACCAACTTGCTCCATAACTCGTTTGCACTCTTATAATCCCCTATATTGCACAAGACATTGTTAGGAAATAAATTAACCAAAATTTTAATTACTTTATCATTTGCCTTGAATTTTCTTAGTTTCACCTTGGTCAATTTGCTTCTCTTGAGGAGCTTCCCTTAACAATTCGTTGGAGCTTGAAACTCCTCCATTAGAGCAAGTCATTGCTTTATGTCCATTATAAACAAAAATTAACCTTTGATTTCCAAAGGTTGAAGCTGTTGGGATATGCCCGATGTGATGTGTGGTAAAAATATGTTTCGTAAATATGCACAGTGGAAGCCTTAACGATAAATAAACTAATTTATTACATCACACATACCACACGCATACAAGACACAATCACGTAGACAAGATCATAAAATAAAATGAAATCAAATAATAATTATTTTAGGTATACCTTACGAATGACCTGTAATGAAAAAACATCAACCTTTTACATCGTTATCGAATCTCATCTCTATTCATATCCACACCGAGCTCTCCAAGACAGCTCCAAGAGAACAAGCTTCGCCTTCGGAAGGTACTAGCCACGAGCGAAAGAGAAGGATCAAGACTAGAAAGAAAAAGAAAAAGGAAAATCTTCTTCCTTTGGGTGGCTCACAGCAACAAGAGGAGAAACTCTTGTTGTGGTGGACGACAAGAGAGAGGGTGAAGGAGAGAGAGGTATTGGGTTTAGGTTTCTAAAACCTAATCAAGTTAATAATAAATTGTCTATTAGTTCTCTCTTAACCATATCAATATATAATTCTCTTTAATGAGTTGGATTAGAAAGTCCAAATCTAACCCATTATGCCTTAACCAAAAATTAACCCATTAACTCCTTGGTTTGATTCACAACTAAATCAAGTTGGTTCATGGATAAACCAAATTTATTTTTGACTAAACCAAATAGGGTCCAACTCTTTCATAAGAGATGTGGTACATCCGTGCTTCCGTTTTAACAAATATTTTCATATTTGTCTTATGTATGGTCCTCTTGATGAGAATTCTATTCTCTAACATGTTTTACATCTTTTAGAGACTTATAGCGTGTGCGACCCAATAGATTCTAATTTATCTTGACCGTCTATAATTAACTACTTAATTATGAAATAATCATGAGTGACATCTAATAGTACATCATGATTCCCAATTAATTGAACAATCATAGTGATCTCAGAACTAATTTTGAATCCTTCAATAGCTATAGTGAGTAGTGCATTGTTCCTTTCACTCATCTTATACCCAATTGGTTTAGAACATTATCTATGTGTCTACCCCCACTAGGCTAACTACATCACACCTAGCCCAAGTAATACTTTCTCGTTCTATGGATTCAAATTACTTGTACATATGTACAAGAGTCTCATACTCTTAACATGTGATGCTTTAGCCAAAGACTTTGAGTAATAATCCTAACAAGTAACCATAGGGTATACGACTCCTCGCAAGGTCCACACATTCGGACACTTCAATTTATACCCAATCATCTCAGGTCCACACCTTCAAGATATGTTTGCTTAAGATGTCAAAGTATAAGTTTCTATGACCAAGATGACTTGTATACCTCAAGTCAAAGGAAATTTGCACTCAAGCTACAGTAAGAAATTCATAGATATATCCATATATGTAGAGAATCATAAAGTCTTACAGTAAAACTCCAATGAATTAGTTACCATAACTAGAATCCACATTTAACTCTCAACATCCCAATATCTCCAGTTAGTGAGAAATAGTTTCTTGGCCAAACCAAGGAATATAACTCATACTAGTCTTACAGAATTGATGATGTCCGAATGTACCAATTCGACGACTAAAAAAATTTCAATTCATTCATAATTGCACATGTAAAGATAATCACAAGTTATGATCCAATCGTAAATTTTCTCATACTATGAATTGTATTACGAATATTTAATAAATGAGTTTAAGACTATTCAAATATATAATATGCACTCAAATAGTAAATTTATTTTTTATCAAATAAATAGCTAAAACTATAAGGTGATTACTTAGGACATCCCTCAATATCTATCACTCCCACTTAACTTAATATCAATCATCATGGTGTCCTAAACCATAAGCATGGACATGACTCTTAAACTTACTTTGTGGTAGAGTCTTTGTCAAAGAATTCGCTAAGTTCCCTTCAGTGAGAACTTTCTCGAGTCGTATTTATTTCCACTAATGATCTCCCTGATCAGATGATAGTGGCGAAGCACGTGTTTGGATCACTGATGAGACACATGTTCCTTTGCTTACGTAATGGCTCCAGTGTTGTCACAGTAAATAGGTAATGCTTCAACAGTGAATGTAACCACACTAAGTTCAGTAACAAACTTCTTAATCTAAACTACTTCCTTTGCTGCTTCTGAAGTTGTAATGTATTCTGTCTCACAAGTAAAATCTGCAATAGTATCTTACTTAGAACTCTTCCAACTAACTGTGCCTCCATTTAATATGAATATGAATCCAGACTAGGACTTGGAGCCATCCTTATTTATTTGGAAACTAGCATTCGTATATTCGTGTATGATCATATCACCACCTCCATATACTGAGAATATATTTTTAGTTCTTCTCAAGTACTTAAGGATTGACTTTGTAAAATACTGTAACAAAATAATAATAAAATAATAAGGTTTAATGGACGAATAACTTTAATAGAATTTTTAGAAATTTTTTAAAAATTTTTTAAAGCTCGTATGACGGGTTTAAGGGGATGAATTTATAGGCTAAGAGGAAGCCTGTTTGGATATCCCAATTAAAGTGGGAGTTGAAAGATTTAATTAACCCTAGGTATTTAATTAAGCCCTAAGTCCCTATTTTTCTTTCTCTTCCTCTCCCGATTCCCCTCTTCCTCTAGCGCCGATCCCGATTCCTCTCCTTTACCTCCTCAACCCCGACCCTCGAGCCTTTCTTCTCCCGATTTCCTTTCTCTCTCGAGCCTCCATTGTCGGCTGCCATCGCTAATGTCGATCTCCTCCTTCCCTCTCCTCTTTGAGCCGCTATTGGCCACCACCGCCCCACGGCCGGTCACTGCTGCCAGACGCCGACGACCTCCCTCTCCCTCTCTCGTCGTCACCGGTCCCTCTTTGGCCATGAGCAAGAGATTACCGACTTCCCCTCTTCTTGCAAATCCTAGGTGAATCTACACGCCATGCCACTCCAACTTGCGAGATGCTGACACTGCCAGCAATCAATGCCGACAGCCAGGGGAGATTTATTATCGTCGGGTCTCTTCTTGTCATGCGATTATGCAGTATTGCCCTAGTCGATGGCTTCCATTGCCGATTTCTGCCTCCTTGCCATGCCCTAGCACCAGCACAGATCCAGCACGAAGTCACCCCTTTGTTGGAGCAGATCAAAGGGCGACGCCACATCAGCCACCTGTCTCCCATAGCTGCCAATTGCCTGGCACCAATTGTGGTGTAGCCACGTGTCTCCACCTTTCAGCCACTAGAAGGTATGATGTGTCTCCCCATCCCTAGATGTTCTTGTCCAATTTCCAACCACGGTTGACCATCAGAGGGTGTTTTGGGTTACAGATCTTTGGCTGTGGTGATTCCTGTTGATTGCTACACAAGTTCACAATAGGAAAGAGCCATTAATTCTAGCAGGGGTCAGCGGTTCTTGTCTCTCACAGCTGTATCCAAATCCTTCATCGAGTTGTTGCAGATCAAGATTGGGGTAAGATGTGTAAAGAATTGGATTAGTACTGAATTTAATCCATTATTTTGTTTTGCTACATGGGATCAATTCCATTTTTGAAATTTGAGGTGTTAATGATGAACAGAGGATTGATTCATTGTTGGAATTAGAACTTGTTAATTAGTTGATGATGTTATTAGCTGGATTAGGGATGAGAATTCTGGTTTAAGTTGGTTTATGTTGTATTAACCTTTGAATAATAATAATGGGATGTTGGAGTTTGATTAGTTTGTGTTGAGTTGATTAATCTATACTTGGTTTGATTTGGATTGGTATCAAATTTGGAATTGATTAATTAGTTGATACGAGATGAATTTGATTAAATATTTCCGATTAAGGTTTTTCCTAATTAGATTGGGGATTTTATTTAACTATTTGCGACATATGTAATTAGCTAAATAGGTTATATGATTGCAGGACTTTGTTTCGAGGTGAGCGTCTTGACCTGGGATCTATTTGATACAATCTTCATTTGAGGCGGGTACCTTTGACTTATCTCTTCGATATTGTCATTTTGATATGCGTAGTTGATTAAAGCAAGTAGTAATAGTTTTGTCTATATCCGATTGATATGTCACTACTTAATACTTGTAGTATGCCCATATCATGATCTGTTATGCATTTATATTTATATCCTCTTGATTCTTGCCATGTGTGCTTATGTAGTGACATACAATGCATTACCGGATACAGGTCTAGCTACTAGATATACTTGGAATGTGTACCTAGTTTATTACTTGACATGTGTACCTTGGTTTATTATTTGACATGTGTACCTAGGTTTATTACCTGGCATGTGTACCTAGGTTTATTTCTTAGCATGTGTACCTAGGTTTATTTCTTGGCATGTGTACCTAGGTTTATTATCTGGCATGTGTACTTAGATCATTGGTATGGACTCGGTTTTCCTTTTGGTACACATTATGAGGGGGCTGGTATTTTTAGGAGTTACATGCTTAGTGTCATGCGCCATTTTGCATGATTGCATGTTGAGCGATTGTTGACTCCATTGTTGTTGAGCACATCACCAGTTATATGATCTACACACACAACCACTCATGGGTTAGTGGTATATCAGGCAGGGTGTGCGCAGTTTGCTCTGTCAGGCTCCGTTGGTCTGCTCATGGGTAGCGATGACTGCAGCATAGTAGCGGATAGGGATTCCTCCTCTTAACTATGACATAGGGAGATGAGAGCTTTGTTTGGGGTAGAATGATCGGTGTACTCCAACAGCATCCTATCTACTCGGTCATTCAGGAGTGCACAGTTGTCATAGTTCTACCCACTCGATTTCACCATCGTGTGTGAGGTAGTTGACTGGCGACAGGTTGACCATGTCATTTGCATCATATACATGGATTGCATTTATTGCTTGCGATTGTTGCATTTTGGATGCTATATTTTTGTGGTTGCATACGATTGACATGCATGCAATAGACATTATGATTGTGATCTGATGACCCTGCATTTGTTGGTGAGGTTCATACCCTTATGTCAGGATAGGAGGCCTTAGTGAGTACAGTTCTTCTGTTGTTACAGTTTTGCATTCCTTATATTTGTTCAAGAGACTGTACTGCATGATTATTACTGGTAATTATATTTTACTATGCATGTCTGCTCGATACCCGCTGAGTATGTTATACTCACTAGCCCTTATTTTTCTTGTTATTTTCAGGTTAGCACATAGATATGTGTTGTCGCTTGGAGTATCCTGTTTGCCGGTCCACCGTCACATCCGAACACTATTTCTAGTTTTATCTATGTTTTAATCTGGTTTATGTATTTGGTGGATTTAGCATTGTAAGTTCCGGTTTTGGTTCTGGAGTGTTGCTATATGGTATCTAGTATTGTTTTATTGTGTTGTGTAAGCCTAGCCGGCTAGCAGTCTTTGTTATTTTGGTTTGTATGGGCTTTTCTTTTATTTTTCCGCTATGTCTTTTTTTTTAAACAGCCGAGTGGGTTGTTTAATATATATAACTATATGATTGTGATATTTTGTTCCAGCCGAGTAGACTGAGTATATAACTGTGTGGTTGTGTATATTCCATATGTGTGGGTTGATATATTCTTGTTATTGTATAAATGATTCATATTGTCACTGGTACAAGGGAGATGCTGCCAAAAATTTTATCGGTGGGGACTCCTCCGGGGCGTGATAGATATTGTTTTGGTTGTAGGTACAAGCAAGATGAAAGAATCAATGAACAAGTAACAAACTGAACCCAAGCTCAAAGGCGAATCAGATTTATAAGATGATGATGAAATCACTACCGAGCTCGTGAACCTGGTTCAAAAATTGTACAAAAGAAAGAAGGGGTTCACCAAACAAGAGATTAAGAAGGTAATCCAAATGAAGATGAAGCAATCGAGTCTAAATTTGAGCACAAAGTTCAAGTCAGCAGTCACATGTTACGGATGCAATAAGAAAGGACACATCAAGTCAAACTGTCCGAATCTGAAGGAAAAGAAGAAACAATAAAAAAAGAAGGTGCTACAAGCAACATGGAATGAGTCTTCATCGGAAGATTTTGATGAGGAAGATGGCAAACGAGCTCCCTCACTCTTTTGGCCTGAGAATGAGTTGTAGAAACCAAGTGCAAGAATGATTCAGAAGTCAAGTCTGAGCAAAGCCACAGATCCAAATTTGGTTTAAACGATTCCAACTCCACTATAAATCTGTCATTAGTTAGATTACACAATTTAATTTCTTACTTTTCTAGAAAATTAGACAAATCTAATATCTTGGTTAAGGCACTCCAAAAGTAAGTCAAAGCCCTTAAGGAGGAGACTTGTCCTTTGCCTGAGCCAATACTACAAAAATACTGTCAATTAGGGATAATTTTTGCAACGATTTTTTTTTTAAATCATTAGCAATTGAATTTGGGATGATATTTGTGATGAAAAAAATTCATTGCAAATACGCCATCAAAAAAATTTGCAACTAAAAATAAAAAATTCATGGCAAATTTTGCAACGAATATGATATTTGTTGCAAAATTTGTTGTAAATTTTGCAATGAAAACACATTTTTGTTGGTTATGTCAGCAAGGAAAATTTGGGACGAAGCCCAAATTTGTTGCAAATTAGCAACGAAAAAACACATTCATTGTAGATTTGCGACAAATGATGATTTACTGCAAAACTTGCGACGAATATATATTCGTTGGAACTAGCAATGAAAAAACATATTTGTCTAAAAACTAACAAAAATTCAAATTTCGCAACAAAAATTCAGATTCATTGGAAATTTCCAATGAATTTTGATTTTCATTGGTAATTTCCAACGAAAATGAATTTTGATTTTGTTTGGAAATGACCAACAAATTTTTATTTTTGTTGGAAATTTCCAACGAATTTTTGATTTCGTTAGAAATTTCTAATGAATTTTGATTTTGTTTGGAAATTGCCAAGAAATTTTAATTTTCATTGGGAATTTCCATCGAATTTCCAACGAAAATGTAAATTTATTGCAATATTTTGATAAAAATAGAAATTATGATAGATTTCCAACGAAACTAATTTCGTCTCAAAATTCCTCCCAAAAGTAAAAAAAAATTCTAGAACCTTTCAATTTTGATATTTTCCCTATTATAATTCTTTCCGACCCTATTCAATATATAATGAAAACAATAAGATAAATACAATATACAACTAAACACAATACACACAACAAAACACAATAATAATGACACATAAACATAAATCAAACATCAACTAACTAACTTGTTAGTGTGCAACAAAATGAATACAAACATCAATAGTAGCAGCCAACCTCTAAGAGAATAGTAGTAGGGAGGTTGCCAACTGTAGCGACCCACCTTCCTTACTACTACTCTCTAAAGGTGGATGCTACTTCAATAACATAAACCAAACTTATACATCATCCCAATATGTTCCACATACAACATAAACTAAAAACATATAACTAACAATACAACAAACATCATCATCCAATAATACAAATTACAACAAATAGACAAATACAACTAACAACATAAACCAACACTACAACAAAGTTACAACAAACATGTCATAATATCCAAATTCCAATCTCATACAAAAACATGAAAAAATAGAGTAGAAGATAATCTCATGGAGATCATTCTCATTTCAATTCCATCTTCTTCTACCTGCATCAAAAAATAAACAAATAAAAAGAAAATCTTATAAACTAATACAAAAATTAAATAGGTAAAGACTTACGTATTCTTACGTCGATACCACCATCATCTTGGCCTACCAACCCTACTTGAAATAAAAATAATGGTACTAATCAAAAAAATAAAAAAAATGAAGAATTCACAAAATCAATAAAATAAAATAATTAAAAAAATTCTAATTACAAATATTCATGCATCATCATTAGTGTCGTTGATGACATCATCATCATCGTCGAGAACATCATCACCAGTACTGGGAGGAATATAACTTGAACCCAATCTAAATTGTTTAAATTGTTGCAAAAGAAAGGCTTGTTGTTTGTGTATTTCTATCATATCCAGATACCTTTTTGAATTTTATTGTTGAATTTCTAAAATTTACTGATCCCTTTGAGATATTATCAAATTACTAACCTCTTCAGTTAAGTTATGTATCTGTGATGTTACTGCGGGTGGGGTAGAAGAAGAAAAAGATCTACAAGGAACATTATGGGTTCTGCTCATAGAACACATACCTATTATCCTTCCCCCTTTTACTCCCCCATTGACCTCCAACCATAAATCTAAATTATTAGTAACAGATGACTCAAATCCCTCAATATTATCACCATCACTTGAACTTTTCTATGATAGCGATAGCTCATCATATCTCTCCTATGAAAAATTAAAATCTAAATTAGAGTGGATAGACAAGTAATAAAATCTAAGTTAAAAAGTAAGATTAAAGATTAAATAAAACCCTAATTATTCTAGCTCTATCTATGCTCTAAGTCTTATCTTTTTTTTTTTTGAAATGTGCGGACAAAAATGTCTATACATTCTGGCTGTTTTCCCAATTCCTTGGACTAAAAATAATATGATTAGAAATAATATAATAGCATGAAATAGATTAAAAATCTAATTATAGAGTTGAAAATTTACCAATCTATGTGAATGCTCCTTGATATTTAAGATCCTCCTGCATATATTGCACATGGGTCTCCAAAATTATAAGTTTGGTTTATTTTATTTTGCATACTCCTTTGTTTGCACTCATCAATTTACTAAAAATTAGAGATCTTAATCCAATTGTCTGACATGATAAAGGGAGGCTTTTTTCCAATACTTTTAGCATGATTCAAGATATGCTAAATGTGATCACCACATTTCTTTTTGAAATTTTTTTAATTTCCATCTCATAATAAGGGTCCCAAGTAAATAACCGCTGAAATGAAAAACATAATAGATTATATATTAACTTAATTGTTTTATAATAAAATAAATTGGTTATACCTTAAACTCACACCATCAGAGTTTTTTGTGGGTGCTAGAGTGCTTGAGTATGACATTGAGTCTCCTCTCCAAAAATTATTCATGATTTGATTAATCTCACGAATAACAATTACTAAATTTTTAAATCTATCATAAAGTTATAATAAACAACGTTAAATATTAAGATAGTTGAAAAAATGTAATAATTTTAATGCTTACAAGTCTCCAAAAGGGACTATATGCAGTCGAGTGTCGATAATATCAGCGGATGAGTGTCTGGCAGGTATCAGCGACTCAAGTGGGAAAGGTGAATGGAAAAGACCTTCCAGCGGCTGGTCATGTGAAGGTCCTACTAGCAACTAGTCATGTGAAGGTCATGCTAGCGACTGGCCATGTGAAGGTCCTGTCGGCGACTGGTCATGTAAAGGTCTTGCTGGTGATTGGCTATGTAAAGGTACTGCCGATGACTGGCCATGTGAAGGTCCTACCTAAGGGGAGGGTGTAGGTACTGTGTTGGTAGATGGTGAATTAGTTTGGCCAATGCTTGAATGCTATTGTCTATGGCTTGCCGTCGAAACTGCTAACCAAAAATTAAAATTAGAATAAAGGAAATAAAAACTTAATGCTAAATAAACAAATATAAAAAAACTTACAATATCCATAAAAAAAATCTAAGAGTACAAGAATATGCAACAATAATGTCTCACCTCTAATGACCTATAGAAAAAAATAGCATATACAGATAAAATATATAAATTTAATAATGAGATAGTATATAAATAACTAATTGAGCTATAAATTTTATAAATTCATAGATTAAAACTAAATTGAATAAAAACACTTATCGTATATGTTAAAAATCAAATTCCTCATTATCATCATCATCGCCATCCTCCTCCTCCTTCTACTCCTCATCAACATCATCATCATCATCATCCTCATGAAGTTTACTAGCATCCATGTTTATAACTACTCCGTTGGGATCTTGTAATATTGGAATAACATATTCCTTGTCTGACATATACTAGCAATCTCCTCTTGTTGATATGCAATGTCTTCCCAATGTTCCCCTATTTTTTTCTATGCTTTCATTTTACAAATAGCCCACAAATCAATTTTATCACATTTTAAACTAGGATATGAAGTATATAAAACTTGAATCGCATATTGTACCAAAACAAATAGTTCATGTCTCTTAAATAATTTTTTATGATTTATTTCAACCAATTTATAACATGGATGCACCTTCATCCCAGCGACACTTAAATAAGATAACTCACATTTTTGGGTCAGGGTATTCTATCTCTATAATTTCATTTAGAAAATCATAAAAATCATTGCTTA
>JBBMJZ010000122.1:13322398-13337298 GCA_037833815.1 Zingiber zerumbet | reverse complement strand
CAAGGGATCGTCCACCTCAAGGACACGTCGTGGAGTAGGAGCATCATCTCCGAACCACGTTACATCGACGTGTTAGCATTTGTATTTATTTTTCTTTGATTGTTTGTGTTCTTGTTTAGTATATTCCGCTGTGCACTAACCTCTTATAGAGAAGGAATCGAATTGGGGGTGGCCTAGCTATCCAACCCCCCTTCAAGCCGGCCACCGATCCTCCAACAGTTCTTACTACGGCACGAGTGCAAGTTTCCTTCGACTTGAGGTATACAAGTCATCATGGTCATGGAGACTTATACTTCGATATCTTAAGCAAACATCTCATTGAGGTTTGGACCTAGGATGATTGGGTATAAGTTGAAGTGTCTAAAGGTGTTTGGATAACCCACAGAGGATTAACCGCTCTTTGCGAGGAGACGTATACCCTATGGCCACTCGTTAGGATTATTACTCAATGTCTTTGGCCAAAGCATCACATGTTAAGAGTACGAGACTCTTGTACACATGTACGAGTAATTTGAATATGTAGAACGAGGAAGTATTACTGGAGCTAGGTGTGACGTAGTCAGCTTAGTGGGGACAAGACACATAGACTATGTCCTGAACCAAGTAGGTATAAGACGAATGAAAGGAATGAGACACGACACATTGTAGCTGCCGAAGGGTTTAAAATTAATTTTAAGATCAACTATGATTTTTCGACTAATTGAGGATCATAATGTACTACTAGGTATCACTCATGATCATTCTATAATTAAGTAGTTAATTATGGATGACCAAGATAAATCAGGAACCTATTGAGTCACACGCATTAATGAATCTCTAAAAGATGTAAAACGAGTTAAAGAATAAGATTCTTAGATTAAGAGATAAATATTTGATTGTACCATACATAAGACAAATATGGAAATATTTGTTGCAATGGAAGCGCGGATGGGTCACATTTCTTATAGGAGAGTTAGACCATATTTAGTTTAATCATGAATTAGTCATGAGCCAACTTGGTTTAATTGTGAACTAAACCAAGGGGTTAATGGACTAATTTTTGATTAAGGATAATGAGTTAGATTTGGGCTTTCTAATCCAACTCATTAATGAGGGTTATATATTGATATGGTTAAAAGAAAATTATACGCATGAGATCATTAATTAGCTTGTAAGGGTTTTTGGAAACTCTTAACCCAATTTCTCTTCTCCCCTGTCTTTGTCGTCACCCATAACAAGGAGAAGAATGGTGACCACCACAAGGAAGAAAATTCTCCCTTGTGTGCTTCTCTTTCTCTTGATCCCTTTTCTTCACTCGTGGCTAGTAACTTCTGAAGGAGAGGCTTATACTTAAGGAGTTGTCTTGAGAATCTAGGCGTGGATACAAATAGAGGCGAGGTTCGACAACGTCACTATGGTTGATACTTTTCTTGTTACAGGTTATCCATAAGGTACACCTAGCGTAAATTTACTTTCCGTAAAAATTTAATTATATAATCATGTTTGACATGTTGTATCCTTATATACGTGTGGTGCGTGTGATGTAATAATTTAAGAATTATTATTGTTTTATTTTCTGCTACGCATGTTTACGAAACGTGTTTTAGCACACACTGCATCGGACATATCCCAACACGAGATGCTACGAAAGAGTACGCTGACAGATGAGAAGGAAGCCGTGACATTTCTGAGGGATGAGAAGCAGGAGTAGAAACTTGCTTGAGGAGAAGATTAAAAAATGGGTTCAGGTGAACCATATTTCGGATGGTCAAATCACCCAAACGAACGGAGCCAAAAAGGAGGAAAATCTGGCAGTGACTATCTGGGCGCTTGGACTTGGTCCAAACGCCCTGGGGAAGCCCAAGACGCCTTCTTACGGGCCATGTTCGAGGGTCATGTTAGCACGGTCTGGACGCCCTAACCTAGTCCAAGCGCCCGGACTAAAAAAAATTGTCCTCAGCTAGTCGTTGTGAACCATTACGACGTGAATAAAGTTTTATCCACACTTAAGTGCCCGGATCTGTCATGTCAGCAAATGGTCAGATCTGACCAGCGGACTATAAATATAGTTTTGGTCTTAGTAGTTCAGAACAACACTTAAAAACGATCTTCTTTCTGTTCTACTTTGTAATCTAGCACGTGTTTAAACTATTATAAGAGGCTTTTCTGCCAGAAGGCGAGTTGATAGTGATCTTTCAACGTCTTGGATTAGTAATTTTTTGATTACAGACCAAATAAAAAGATCTGCCTCTTCTTTCTTTCTTGTTAATTAGTTTTTATTAAACAAGTATTTCTTAATTTAGCTTAAAAAGTCGAAAGAGGTTTGATTTTTATTTTCAGGGCAATTCGCCCCCTATTGTCGGCCTCAAGGGGAGCAACAGATTGTAGATGTTTCTCTAAATTTGATGGAACCAAAGTTTCTATTATGTTTTATGAAGGTAGCTCGCTAATCATCGTCTTTATTATAGTTACATGTGAGATTGTCTAATTCTATCAGCATATTCTTAGAAGGGCAAAGTTCTTATGTGACTCTATAATTCTAACATGTTCGCACATTCAAACTTGCAATATAATAAATATGGTTATAAATT
Organism: Zingiber zerumbet; assembly: GCA_037833815.1. Lineage (NCBI taxonomy): Eukaryota > Viridiplantae > Streptophyta > Magnoliopsida > Zingiberales > Zingiberaceae > Zingiber > Zingiber zerumbet. The sequence continues at coordinate 13,334,728 of JBBMJZ010000122.1, read as the reverse complement.
TAAATCAATGAAGTTACAGTAAAATTTAACAACTTACAACAAGTAGGTGTGCAAATCTTTTCAGCATTGGAGTTTAATTTCCCTCAAGATCTGATAACTTGGGTCTCAATGAGAGCATCACATCAATGCACTCTATATGTGAGGTGATATAGTAATATACAGTTTTATACCAATTATATCTATCTAAATTTTTAAAGTCATCTACATAATTAAGTAGTGATTTTATTAGTAATCTAGATATACTACAAGTAGTAGTAAATAACACACATATAAAAAAAATACAAAATAATAAGTGGATAAAAAAAGATCAGATTCAGGAGATGATTGTTTATTGATATTGATTAGCTTATTCTCTACTTCCTTCTTTGAACACTTTCGATCCATGAAATATTGAATGTAGAGTGGGGTGGAGACAATATCCTAATGCAAAAGAACTTCATCGTCGTGTCGGGGAGTCTTTGAATTAGTACAATATCATTTCTTATGAATTTAATCTTTTGATTTTGAAAAATGAAACACTTAGCATGGTAGTCTCAATTGTCAAACATATTTTATACAAGCCCTTTGCTGTTTGCATTGTGTGGTATGTCTAGCCTAGACAAATAAAGTTTTACTTATCAACTACATCTGTCGGTCATTTGGTTATAGTGATAACATGAACGACTTAAATCGGAGGACATTACTTTTTCATTGTATTTTTTTTACAATATGCACGAGAAGTAGAGCTTCTATGGAGGTTGGAGCACTAGACGTCATTTAATTCTATAAACAAATACTCAATATCTTGGTGATACATTACAATGTTAGTTTGAACAATAAAATAATATTTTAGCTAGTTTTGACTACCACATTATAGTAGCTATGATTTTGTATCTGTTATAAATTTTTGATTTAACTATATTGTAGAACAACATTGTAGCAGCTACTAAATCGTAGTTGTTACAACGTTCTAGTTTAACCACATTGTAGCAATTATAATTCGGTAGCTACTACAATGTGATTAAACCAGAACATTATAACAACTACAAAATTGTAGTTGTTACAACATGCTGACCAGAACATTATAGTAGTTATGATTCAGTAGCCGCTATAATGTAGTAAAACTAAAATATTATAGTAACGATAAAATCGTAACTATTATAAGGTGCTGACTAGAATGTTGTAGTAGTTATTAAATCATAGCTGTTATAACATGATTAGACCAGAACGTTATAATAATTACGATTTCGTAGAACTCAAACCCCAAACGAGCAATAAATTAGGGAGAAAAGTATAAATTAACCAGGAATGAAATGCCCTTTTATAAAAATTAAAAAAGAACGCCCCTATGATTTAAAAAAAATGACCTTTTGTTTTTTTATATTACATTAATTGGCAATTAATCCGTAAATACTGGGGGGGGGAATCATCGGTAAGAAAAAAAACTAATGTTCTAATTTAGAACGTGTTTCAGAAATTATAAAAAAATTGTGTTTGGCAAATAATTTATAAAATTACTTTAGGTAAAAATATATTTCTATATCCGCGGCGTATTGGTGGCAAAAAAATAATTTACATATTTATCTTATTTTATATTACCTTTCACTTTCTTTGGCAAATCGCAATCAATACAACGGGGACCACTTTCTATATATATAAATCCAAAGAGGGGATTCGGGCCTGGAATGCTTCGTCGCTTCTCTCTAATGGCGAAGGCCCCGGCGTCGTTGTCGTCCCTGTCGCCGTCGCGCTCCCGCTCCCCCTCCGTTGGCTTGCATCGGATGGATGAGCTGCAGAAGGTGTTTGCGCGCTTCGACTCCGATTCTGACGGGCGGATCTCCGCCTCGGAGCTCGCTGCCGTCCTCCGCGCACTGGGTTCCGATCCCTCTCCGGACGAGATCCGCGACATGATTGCCGAGATGGACACGGACCGCGATGGATTCGTTGACTTTCAGGAGTTCGTCGCCTTCCACCTCAACGCCTCCCGCGACACCGCGGAGGCGGAGCTCAGGGATGCCTTCCGAATGTACGATCTCAACAATGACGGTCTTATATCGGTGGAGGAGCTCCATCGCGTGCTGAGGAGCCTGGGGGAGAAATGCTCGATGACGGACTGCACGCGGATGATCCGATCCGTCGACTCTGACGGCGACGGAAGTGTCAATTTCGAGGAGTTTAGAAAGATGATGGGCGGCGGTGGTTGCGGCGATGGAGAAGGAAAGCCCGCTGGAGCATCAGCCCATCTGTTGCCATGAGATTAGGTAATAACTCGCTGATAACACTACTATATCTTCTCGACGAGAACTAGGGTTATATTACGGTTGTTTCACAAACATGATTAATTTTTCTAATCAAATTGAAGATTTCAAGTTTTCCTCCATGAATCTTAGATATTGTTCTCTTTATGAGCGCGAGCTTCGATTGTTTTTTGAATCATTCAAAAATCAATTTGGAGATCTCTTCAATCTCCTTTTTCCGTTTAAAATGTATTTGTTGATTTGGAAGGATGAATGCAGATTTGGATTTATACTTCGTTTTTGGCCTGCCTAGATCTGGTGAAGGATGGATGAATGTCAATAATTTCACTTTTTATTCCTATTATAACTCTTGCATCCCATGTAAAACATCTTGCATCGATCTCTCCTCGTTCTTGCTTGTCTTTTCCTCACAAAAAAGGGGAAGAACCTTCCTTCCCTGTTCTTTGTTTTAGGATTGTTTTATTCAACCCGCAGAACCCCCTTTTCTATCCCTTCTTCGCTGAAAGAGCGGATAGAAACAATCCTCTTCTTCAACAGTTTCTCAATTAGTAGTGTTCATTGTTTCATTCTTGGTGTCAATAGGCTACAGTCTGAAAATTTAGTTTGTTCCATCTTAAAAGGCATCAATTCTATGTATAAATTGGTATATTTCCCTAGCTGCAAAATTGACAACAAACTAACATGATGATGAGTACACGAGAAAGCAATTATATAACTGAATGGTCTCAGTTTGGTATAACTGAATGCTACTTAATTTTATCTACTGCACCTAAATGATTCCATCGATTGATATAATGACATTTTGTTTGATTGATCAAATGGACTTATGTTGTTTCTATCCCCAATGTTTCAAGAAACAATGAATTTGAATTGTATTTCCATAGAAGTTGCCAACCTTATAGGATATCTCTAAATTGAAGCTAGCCAACTTGATTGCATAAACCAGGGCATACTTACTTGTCCTCACGGAGTGTTACTATAATTCTGACGGTGCATATTGTTGGAAAAAAAAACCCTCCCATCCCTAAGATAATATTGTGATTTTTATTTTCCTTCAACACTTGAAATGCGCATAATTACATTTTACTATAATAAATGATACATATTATAGTTATCAATTGTCATTCAATTATTCTTATATTTTTTAAATATATTATATCCAAAATTTATGGGTTGTCCATTTTTTTTTAAGTACTATGTCCAAAGATAAGATGATTATATTCACCTCAGACACCGCTTCTCATAATTTGTTCTTAAGTTATACGAAGGGAGATAACGTATATCTTTTACTTCTTATATCCGACCCTTACATAATTAAAGGGTTGAAAAAATTTTCTTCAAAAATATATGCCTCTTGGAGATTAATCCTGCCCCTTTAACCGGTAGAGTGTCATTTGATGCTAACATTTAATATCCTTTTGACGCCTTAAAATTGAGATAATATATTTTTTAATTTATCTTTATATAAGATAATATTCAATTCCAAGCTGTTCAACTATCGAATTTAATTTGCCATTGGGCATCGGCATGACATTAAAATAATATTAATAATATTATTTTAAACTGTTAATTCAAAAAGATTTAATTGGCTGGCCAACCGGTTGTGTTGCCGTTGTCCCTTGGGTTTCTCCAACCTTTGACATTCCAATTAATCTTTGTCTCCGCCGCAAGCATGCAAGGAGGTCGTCGGCTCACCGTTAAGCTCGAGGCAGACATTGCAGATGGCAAAGTTCACGCTTGAAAGGGAAAGAAATGGTCTTTCCTCCAATTTTAGACAGATTAAAAGAAATAGTTAAAATTGATTGGCTGATAGCATTTATTTATTTTTCTCTAATCCTAATTAAGCCTAATAAACTTTGAAAAAGACTTCGATTCTCATACAATTTAACCATTCAGCGATACGTCTTCACTATTCGTTTGCTATTCTAAAAGATCCATTAAAACCCATGGAAGGACTCGTGAAGCGGACGACTCTTTTTATATCCATAAAAAAATTTTTAAGCCGTATAGACATTTTACAATCACAAAAAAAGTTCTCCATTTCAACCCATCTATTCGTATTTACATATATATTTTAAATATTTTTGCAAAAATAATCTTTAATACAACATAATTTGGATGGTTGCAGCCGATTACTCTTTGAACATTGATGGCCGAGTGCTCTGTATACTCTCCGTACTAAGTAGAAATGATTCTTTGCTCAAGGTCAACAACAATCATACAGTGTTGGTCTTGTCTCGACAAAGCCCCTCTGATGTTTAAGTAAGATGTTGCGAGCAAAAAATAATGTAGAGAAATGAATGATAGCATGAGAGTTAGCATATCTCCTCCGGAATTGAATTATGACCGTTCTTTTATATCTATTAATGACACATTTTATGGCATTGATATTTAACGATCGCTGACCACCATTATTATATTTCCGTTTAACAATGACCATCTGGCATCTCCATCCATAATAACAAATCGTGTCCGAAAACAGTAAAGACAGCTAGTTGGAGATGTGACTCCTCGATTGATGGTGTGAAAACTCCTCTCTGCTCTGCAACACAAAGAACGTCGGTGTTAAGCCAAGGAAGGGGGCCCGACATTACCCCTCCGACGCTCAAGTCAGTCATCAGAATAGTGAAAAAGACGACAAAGAACTGTAGCAACAACAAAAGCTCTAGTACAGATAACACATATCTCCTCCGGTGCATGGACCCCACTTTATATAGTGCTCTAGTAGCAGACGTGCATTCTTCTCAAGACATGTGTAAGTTTTTTCAACTATCCTATGAAAAGACATGTCAAGAAATGTTTCTAACACCATTCCTTAACAAGGCGTGCAAATCCCTGACATGACAGTAGAAGTTTCTGTCGTACAATTTTATCTGTTGACCATGCCCTGTTGTCAGTGGAACTAACTCCTAGAAGGAAATGATGAGTTATCCCACTATTGGGCCGAGCAGGAGAGCCGCTCGACCAGCATTTCCCGTCCTGTTGCTCAAGGCTATTCTGCTCCATGGTCGCTCAAGCTCAGTAGGTCGTTCCTTGTCCGGCTGGACAAGCGATTCGGTCTTATCGCCGCATCACAAGTCTTCCCCTTAAGTCTAGTCAAAGAATGCTATAAATCCAACTAACTAAACGAGCAATGTCTTTGGTGACCTTTACGGCCAATCGGATATTCTAAGTTTTAGAGTCACAGCTCGACTATAACTTGCTGACATGAATTTAGAATCATCGCTCGGCTATGGTGTCTGTGAAGTTGCATTCTGAGTTTAAAACCGCCGCTAAGCTTTGGTGAATGTTGAAATTGCTCTCTGCGATGGGTTTAAAGTCGTCGCTCAGCTTTGCGTTCCACATATCAAGAGTTTATAGTTGCCACTCGATTTTACTCGGATTTAAAATCGCCGCTCAGTTGTAGGGAGTACTGCAATCACTTTCCGCCTGAGTTTAGAGCTGCCGCTCAGCAGTCACTTACTGACTTGGGTTTAGAGTCGTCACTCGGCCTTAGTTTTCATCGACTATTAGGTTTATAGCCGCGGCTCAGCTTTAGTTGTCGTCGACTCCCGGGTTTATAGCCGCCACTCGACTTTAGTTGGTGTAGACTCTCGAGTTTATAGCCACCGCTTGGCTTTAGTTTTCATCGACTCCCAGGTTTATAGCCCCCGCTTGGCTTTAGTTTCATCGACTCTTGGTGATCCTGTCTGAAAATCATGGAGACGTACGGAAAGTTGGGGATGTGGTTGCTGCATTTACTGGAGGTGGACCTCGATATGCTCTGCGAACATAGGAAACGTTAGTGCCAAACCAGGAAAAGGATCCCCAGCGTTGGCCTTCCGACGCTCAAGTCAGTCATCAATAGGAAGAAGAAGATGGAATAACAGTAACACAAGCACAAATAGTGAATAACACGTATCTCCGCCGGTACATGGACCCCCTTTATATAGTGCCCTGGTGGGTGACGTGCACGCTCCTCAAGGTATGAGCACATTCTCTAATTTTTCCTATGAAAGGACCTGCTAGGAAAGTGTCTCTGACACTATACCTTAACAGGGCATGCATATTCCTGACAAGACAGTAAAAGCTTCCGCCATACGATCTACTTGTTGACCATGCCTCGTGTTAACGACACTATCTCCCAAAAGGATATTGAGAGATACGAAAGTGATTCCGCTGATTAGCCAAGCGGGATAGCCACTCGGTTGGGACTCCTCTGCTCGGTTGGCCTTGGTTGTTCTTCCTTTTGGTGACTGGGTATAGTAGATTGCGTCCTCCCGATCGGACAAGCATTCAGGTCTCCTTAGCATTCTGCCGCTCAACACTGAGCGTCTGACGATCTTACCATATGGTTCTAAGCTAGATGGGTGGTCAATTCAGACAAACCTCCTCCCGATCGGACATGCCTACCCTAACCAATCATTGTAGTTGACCTCCGATTGGCCACCATAGGCGAGCCCTTTGACACCCTGAAGTTGACCACCTTGACTTTAACCTCCACCTTGCCAGTTGACCCGTACCAAGCGGGCCCCCTTTTATCACCGCATCACAAGCCTTCCTCTCAAGTCTAGTCGAAGAATGCTACAAGTCTGACTGACTAGACAAGTAGCATCTTAGGTGGCCTCCACGTTCGATCGGACCATCTATGCTCTCGAGTTTTTGATCGGATCACACATATTCGCTGTTCAGCTTTGTTTCATTGACTTGGGGTTGTAGCGACCGCTCGACTATGTGATAATTAAATATTTGTGGCGATCAGTACGGTTGATGACTACACTTAGCGATTTTTTTTTCTTTTCCCTGCACTCTCTTGGATAAGCGCCCTGTGATAGTAGCTGTCGTCATCCAAATTTCTGGAAAACTATGCAAATCTTCAATAATTATGGTCGAGCACACAACCATACCTTTTAATTAAGCCTCATTGATGTCTTCCGGTAGCTGATTGCCACGTGCCCCACTTTTTGTTGCCGCATGTTTGATGTAACAGGTGGATATCTGCTAATGATGTGACAAGCTGCTTTTCAAATTCTACGGTAAGATTTCCTCCTGGTTTTGTGCAACCCTCAATCGGACGGTTGTGGGTGATCGGACACGAGGTTTATAAACCTCCATTTGCTCGTCGTCGTCTTCACCGTGCCTTGCGCCTTTCTCTTCAAGTGGTCTCTGCAACGTTTCTTCTCCTCTTCTTCTCCGACGACCTTTCTCAGTAAGGCTCTTTTCTCTTTCCTTTGTTAAATCCGTGCGTTGTTTCTTCCCGATTTCTTTGTTTCGATGGCTAGTCCTCGGAAACTCCCGTGCCCGTCTCTGGGCTCTGGTATACTTCCACCGAGTCCAGGTTTGACGGGGACGACGTAGAAAAGATGAAATCCACATACTATTTTCCCTTTGCTTATCAAGTTGTTATTCCATTCACTTACGACTGGTCACACGAACCTCCCACAGGCTTCCTTCCATTTTTAAGGACCAGTTAAGCGCAGGCCTTCAATTTCCCGTTCATCCCTTTTTTTTTTTGCCATTTGTAAATATTTTCATATCTTCCTACATCAGTTAGTGCCCAACTCCTTTAGGTTGTTGTGCGGGATAGTGGTTCTCTTCCGCCTGCACAACATTCCCTTGACGCCTCGGGTATTTCATTACTTCTATTATCCTAAATTGTCTGAGCCGAGGACCTTCTTATTCCAAGCTTGAGCGGGCTCGGTCTTCTTTGATAAAATGCCGACCTCCAATAAGCATTGGAAGGAATACTACTTCTTCGTTCGTTTTCCCGAGCGGCCTGAATTTTTCAACCGGTTAGCAGATGGAAGTGATGACGCCTCCATCGCTCGAGAGATACCGAAGCCGATCGAATTATCTCTAAGCAACCTTCAATTTAGCCGGTCAGAAGTATCACATCCACCAATTGCTATTGGAGGGTGTCCTGTATGTGTTCGGCTTGAGCCCGATCTGAATGCGGCTTCCATCCAGCGTAGGTATGCTCTTTCTTCTCTTCATCCTTGAATCTAACTGATTTTGCTTTCTTTTTTTGCAGCTCACATCATGTTGAGGGCACGTCTAGCTAGCAAGAGCAGGCTTGTGGACGCCGAGATCAAACGCTGCAGGGATGGCTGAACTGGAGAGTCGAGGCCTACAGCTAGTCAGCGACCATGAAGATCCGCTCAGTGAGGCAAGTGAGACTCCTGCCCCGGCCAGTGAGGGTGGAGCGAGTAAGACAGTGGCTAACGGAGTTGCGGCCACTGCGGCTGATCTTCCTCCCGAACTACCTTCGATGCGGTTGATCGTAGTGGCTTCAAAGTTTACCACTTCGGGCGAACCCTTGATACAACGCAAGAGGCACTGCGGGGAAGCTTCCTCCCGATCTGCCACTTCCGCCCTGGAAACTCTGGCCCAAGCTAGTTCACGCCCTTCCTCCGATCGGGGTGAGACATCAAGGCCCGCTCTTCCCGAGCAAGGAGTCGTAATGCTCCGTACTTCACTATCATTCGATCGAACGTCGTCGCTGTCCAGGCTACCGCCGGAGACAATCTGTGCACTACCCATCGCCTACATGCCACCTCAACCTTCGTCGACGGCACAAGTGTCCATTATCCGACCGTCCCCCACGCCCAAGTCCACGGGCAAGGTGACTTCATAGCCCTCTGGCCCGAGTGGTCAGAGACAAATAACGACCATCATCCACTTGCCTACCGATGGCTGGCACAGTCCGGGTGACATCGCGTCTTGGACCCTCGAGCACCAGATCCGGATTCAAGGGCCACTAGCATAAATATGGGCTGATGTCAGGGCCCATGCGGCGGTCATCATTCCAGGGGAGCTCACAAACAGTCATACCCAGATGGCCACTCTGGTATATGTATTGCCTTTGCATTTACTTGGTTTTCCCGCTTGGCCCTTATTATCTCCTTATCACTACAATCTGGGTCGAGAGCCTAGCCATGTGCCAAAGGCTAGTGTTTTTGGAGTATGAAGTCCAACAGCCGCACGCTCTGAGCGGCCAGTTAGAGGCTTCTCAACCGTGTTTGGAATAGCTGACTGCCGAAGTGGCCCAGCTGAAGGTCGATCTATAGAAGAGCTCCAAGTTGTTGGATGCAAAGAGGAGAAAGGGTGCCGAGCAGGCTTTGCAACTAGTGAGACTCAATAAGCTAGCTAGCACCTTCGAGTCAAAGGTCAATTCGTCCAATGTCAAGAAGCTCCGAGCCATTAAGGACTTGGAGATCAAGAACAAAGAGGCTCAGATCTTGGCTCAAAATTTGAAGGATGAGGAGGCAGCTCTGAATGCCGGGCGGGATAGCTGATCGGCTGAGCAAGTAGTGGTGCAAGTACAGTTAGCCGCTAAGGATGCTGAGCTAGCTTCTTTAAAGGCCGAACTAGAGGCCTCCCGAACGGCCTTAGAGGTTTATCAAGCTGTAGAGTCTAGCTAGTTTGAGATTCTAAAGTGGGATTACCTCCGATCGGACCCCTTCAATGATGGACTCACCGACTTGGCGCTCTGCCTCTTCAACCTTGTCATTGATGGGGCGCTCGATCAGCTGAAGGGCGGCGGCTATATCCCAACCACACTGACCAATAAGGTCATCAGTCGGGATAAGCTAACCGAGTTGTTGTTTGATGACGTGCTGGATTATCTTGAGTGACCCCACCTACTGCGAAGCTCGCCTCCTTTTGTATTGTCTCTTGCTACCTTGTAGAAAATTTTCTAAGTGTTAATGCATGATCTCTCATTCGGCGCTTCTTCTCTTTGTTGGGTTTTGCACTTGTTAATGAATGCATCGTTGCTTGGCTCAAGTAGGACTATGAACCATTTATTGTTTTTCGAAAAATTTCTAAGTATGGTTCCCTGTCCTCTTGATCGTCAATGTAACTGGCAGCTATGTTGTCGGAGTAATCACTTCATCCTAGCCGAACGACCTTATTTTAATGGAAAATTGTTGCTTCTAGGAGTAGCATGTTTCCTTGTCAGCCTTATTCTTGGCTTATATATTCGTTGATCGACTTTATTTGTCGTAGACTCAGTTTTAGAGCTACCACTTAGCCAGTATTCATCGTAGACTCAAGTTTATAATCACCGCTTGACTGTTGATGAAGACTAGGGTTTATAGTCGTCGCTCAACTGTTGATGAAGACTAGGATTTATAGTTATCGCTCGACAGTTGATAAAGACTAGGGTTTATAGTCGCCGCTTGACTGTTGACGAAGACTAAGGTTTATAGTCACCGCTTGACTGTTGACGAAAACTAGGGTTTATAGTCGCCGCTCAACTTTTAACTTGGCCGATCACCACAAAAGTTTGGGATACTTGTGAATTTTATTCATCGTTCACCTGTGTTTACAGGATATACTCTGATACAACATTATTTGGATTTACCCACGCACCTCACACCTGGCCCTATAGGGTTGGAGATAGCTCGTGCTCCAAGGCTAATCGAGCTTTCTTCCGTCCTTATCCTACATGTAGTAGGCTCCAAAGCAGAGCTTCTGAATGACTTTGTAGAGACCTCTCCATGGGGCTTCGAGCTTGGCAACGTCGCCGACCATCTTTATTCTTTTCCACACCAGATCGTCGATCTGGAAGGATCTTGGGATCACTCTCCGATTGTAGTTTTGCTTCATTCACTACCTATACTCCATGAGCTAGATGACAACCTTATTCCGAGCTTCATCCACTAAGTCGAGTTCCATGAGTCTCCACTCAGTGTTACCCTCGTCGTAGAGCTACACCAGGTGGGATTCTACTTCCACTTCCACGAGGACCACTGCTTCACGTCCGTACACTAAATGAAACGGTGTGATGTTGGTCGCCTCTCTTGATGTGGTACGATGGGCCCACAAGACACTAGCGAGTTCATCGACCCAACTGCCTCCAGCGCGGTCAAGCCTAGCCCGTAAACCTCTGAGGATCTCCCGGTTGGTGACTTCCACCTGGCTGTTGCTCTAGAGATAGACCACTGAGGTAAAGGCATACTCAATACTATAACATTCACATCACTCCCTGAGCCTTCGTCTGGAAAACTGTCTCCTGTTATCCGAGATGAGCCAACGAGGGATGCTGAACTGACACAAGATATTCTGTTATATAAACTTGATGATCATCTATTCGGTTATCTTTGCTAACGGCTCAGCCTCTACCCACTTTGAGAAATAATCTACCATAATAAGTAGAAATTTGTGCCGATCGGTCGCCATTGGAAATGGTCCAACGATATCCATGCCTCATTGGCCGAACGGGCAAGACACTGTGGATGTCTTCATCTCCTTAGTTAGTTGATGCAGGATGTTGTGATATTTTTGACACGGTAGGTAGGTGGCTACTATCCGAGCAGCATCATCTTGAAGCGTGGGCCAAAAATATCTTACTAGCAAGATCTTTTGGGCCAGCGATCGGTCGCCCGGATGACTTCCGCGGGAGCCTTGATGTACTTCTTGGAGGATGTACTCCATGTCCTCCGGTCTAATACACTTGAGTAGTAGCCTTGAGAAAGATCTTTTGTATAACTGGTCTCCGATTAAAGTGAACCATCTAGCCCTCTTTTTCAACAGGCGAGCTTCTTCCCGGTCGACTGGAGTACTACCCGATTGGAGGAACTCTATCAATAGAGTTCTCCAATCGCTTGTAAAGGTTATTCCATCTATTTTGTTGATGTGCGCTACCAGTGACACTTGCTTAATCAGATGCTCTATCACGATTGACGACAATGAACTAGCTAACTTAGCCAACTCATGCACGACTAGGTTGTCCACTCGGGGGATCTTCTATATAACGACTTCTTAGAAGTTTGCCTTCAACTTCTTGAAATCTTCTGCATATATCTTGAGTTGAGAGCTGTTTATTTCGAACACCCCCAATAGTTGTTGAATATGTTGGTGCAATATTCCCGAGGTCAAGGTTGACCTGGTTGACTGAGCTTGAATTGAGTCAAGATCGAGTCTTGATGTTTGGGTTTCGATGTTTGACAATACATATAGACATGGAGATTGCAGGTGCAATTGTTCATGTGGCGAGATTGTGAAAGAGAGTCAAGTAGGTCAAGGTTGACTGGATACTTGACTGGAAAGTCCTGGTGAGTGAAGCCAGGCAGATGGAAAGTCCCGGTGAGTGAAGTCAGGCAGTAGGAAA
>JBBMJZ010000122.1:13283312-13295224 GCA_037833815.1 Zingiber zerumbet | reverse complement strand
TTGGTCTTGTATGTGACATCAATGATCAACACAGACGAAAAGTTGACAGACAGCTCTAGACTTTTTGGATGAACCCAAAAAATATCTGTGATTTCATTGGTGTCTGGATTTGTACGTTATTATAGAGGTATTCTTTCTTGATTAATTGCTCCAAGTCATACTAATAGAATTTCGGCTGCCCCGTTTAGCGGATTTGTTTGTGAAAATGATATTGTAAATGCTTTTGATCCTTGTAGTGTTTGACGGGTCTTATTCCTTCAAAATACTAAGAATTTTATGAGGTGTGGTACTGTAAGTCATGTCGAGCACAAATTCTTTCTATATTGGTTTTAACCTACACAGGTACTCATGACCATCAATATATTCTGCTGATTGATGATTATTTAAACCACAGACAACCCTTAAACATCACACGATCTGGAGGTATTGGTATACCTTGCAACTTAAATGGATATTCACATTTATTAGTCCCAGTATTTTTTTTAAGGATTGTCCATCAACTAGATATCGTGGCGGTTTGTATTTTCCACCTCTTTCACACATAAGATGACACTTTGGCAGCTTGACACCTTTTAACTTAGTAGAATTTTTATAACCACTATAATATTATTATTTAGACTAACTGTTATCACCCAATTTATCATATATTCTCTATTTTTAAATATCTATATAAAAAATATAACAAAAATATATAAGTATGACATTATCAAATCTTAACATAATTTCTCTACTTACAAAATAAATAACGAATATGAATAAAACAACGATAATAACTAACCTAATCTATGAAAAAATCAGTTGTATAATCGTAACCGTTGTTGGAGATATTCTCTTCATTAGGAATATCATTCTCAATTGACCAACTATCTGAAAATAAACTCAAATAGTCATCCATAATTTTCTTTTATGAATTACGAAAAGTAATAGCTAAGAAGGTAACTATTTCTAGGAAGAGAGAAGGAGAGTCTGAGAGGGAGATAACAGTGGAGGGAGGTGTGACTGAAGAGTGATTGAAAATTATGTGTGAGAAGAGGATTTAAAGAGGGAGGTTTCGACATTTGTTAAGAGTTAAAGGGTGAGTAATTTAAGGGGAGGGGAGGTTCTGACATGTGTCAAGAGTTGGAGGGGGTAATTTAAAGGGAGAGGGGTGTTTTGACATGTGTCAAGAATTGGAGGGTGAGTAATTTAAAGAGAGTGAGAAATTCAGACATGTATCAAAGGTTAGAAGGGAAGTAATTTAAAGGGAGGAGAGATTTTGACATGTGTCAAAAGTTGGAATGAGGTAATTTAAAGGGAGAGGATGTTCTAACATATGTTAAGGGTTGGAAGGGGGTAATTTAAAGAGATGAGAGGTTCTGATATGTGTCAAGAGTTGGAGGGGGTAGTTTAAAGGGAGAGTGCTGTTTTGACATTTATCAAGGATTAGAGGGTGGATAATTCAAAGGAAGAGGAGGTTCTGACATATGTCAAGTGTTGAAAAAGATGTTCTGACATGTGCAAGGGTTGGAAGGATGGTAATTTAAAGAGAGGAGAGGTTCTGACATGTGTCAAGAGTTGGAGGGGGTAGTTTAAAGGGAGAGTGCTATTTTGACATGTGTCAAGGATTAGAGGGTGGATAATTTAAAGGAAGAGAAGGTTCTGAAATATGTCAAACGTTGAAAAGTGGTAATTTAAAGAAAGGGGTGTTTTAACAAGTGTTAAGGTTTAGAAGGTAGATAATTTAGAGAGAGTAGGAGGTTTTGACATGTGTCGTGTGTCAAGGGTTTGAAGAGAGTAATTTAAAAGGGATGGGAGATTCTGACATGTGTCAAGGGTTGGATGGGGGTAATTTAAATGTCAAATTAAAAAAGTAATTTAAAGGAAGAGAGATATTCTGACATATGTTAAAAATTATATAAAATAAAAAATAATAAAATTGATAAAAAAAATAATAAATAAAATTGATTAAAAATAAAACTAAATAAAAATAAATAAATAAAATAAATACAAATATTGATGAAAAAAATAATAAACAAAATTGATTAAAAAATTAAACTAAATAAAAGTTTAAAAATAAAAAAATAAATATTAATGAAAAAAATAAATAACATTGACTGAAAAAATAAAACTAAATAAAACTAAAAAATATATATAAAGAAGAAAGAGGGGTATAAATGTCATTTGAGAGGGACACAAAATCTAATAGAGGAGAAAAGGTGAGAAAAGCAAATTGCATATTATAAAATTAAGATGGTTCAATCAGTCATATATAAGTAACTTTAGAAATTAGGTGTGCTTTTGATTTAAAAAAAAACATTTTTCAACGTTATTATTTTTTTTATATTGGTAAATATTTTATAAAATTAAAAACTCTTTTTTACGAATTTAAAATTAATTAATTTGTATAGATATGAATATTTTATAAAAAGTAATTGCACCAGTGTGATAAACTGGGCCGTCCTGTTTGAGCTTTGAAGAAGCCCAAATCCACTTGCATACAATCGCTCGACCTAACGGTGTACAGCCGGAGGGATCATTCTCTGTCCTCGTCGGTCTAATGGCAGGCCAGTTGGCGGCGGCCGCAGCGAAGGCGGTGGCAGTGGCCAAAGGTGCAGTGGCCAACAGCTACCAGTATACGTGGAGGGAGAAGCTCGCCAAGCACAAGGACGAACTCGCCAAAGGGGTATGGGGCTACTGGGAACTAGGCGCCTGGAAGCCCCTAGCGATCAGTGCCCGCAAGCGAGCACGTCTGCGGAAGGAGGTCCTTATCGCCGGAGAGTTCGTACTCCTTTCTTTTCGCTCCTAAAAGGGAGTTCTTGTATACTTCTGTTGAAGTTTGTTTCGATTTCGGGGTGTGGTCAGGGATTGGCCTTACGATCCGCCTAGGAAGGAGATGAGGAACAAGAGGAAAGGACACAAATGCGACCGCGTGTCTGCGGAGAAGTGCGCTTCCCTTCGAGATATCCCTATCATATAGTTGTGTTTTCATTGTTTTCTTGATGTTTTATTTCATATTTTATTTCACCAGGCGGGCGCATACTGCTGAATTGATGAAGAAGATGCCTGACATGCTTCTCGCTTACAAGGTCAGCATTCATACAGAAAATTGGTTTAGTGTTTAGTTTGCTTGTCGCTGTCCTACTAATACCTTTCATTAGTTGCATTGTGAGAAACAAGGATTGAAGTTTTGCTGGTATTGGCTAGCAGTAGCACGAGCTGGACTTTACCAGTGCTTTCCATAGATTCATAAGTGCATTAGATGATAATAAACAGCTTCTTTAATCAAACATTTTTTTATGCGTGAGAATCTTTGATAAAACTGTTTTAACAAGAGATTGCTAGAAATGCTAACGAGATTGTGGAGAATTACATAGAAACTCCTATCTTTCAGTCAAACTACTTTCTTTTTTCACAAGAAAAATTAAAACAAATCAAATTCACACCATTAGTTTATACATCTATTTTCGACAATGTAACACTTGCTTCTAATTTATACTAAAAACACAAGATGCTTTTTTTTTTCATTATATTCAATGGTAATTAATGATTCTTTAAGGCTGTTTATGAAATAAGAATGCAGTCTTGGGTAACAATGAAAGTAAAATACTCTGTATGCAAATTACCTTTCAAACAGTACGAGAAGCACTGTGTCTGATGATAGATTTACCATTTTCTAACTTGCAACCTCATGGCTAGTGAATTTTACCAAGTCACTGTTTTGAAGCAAGGAAAGTCGTGGGTTTCTATAGGGATAGTGCATGGTGAGCTGGTACCAGCCAGTTAGGCAGTTGCTAAAATTTATCTTACAGAGTTGAGTTATTTGGGCTTCACTTTGTTGGGAGGGTAGAGGCTGTCTACTAGAGGAATTGTTGGGTGAAATTATACATCTAAGTAGTCTGGATGACTGCCTAGGAATTGCTTCTTTATGTTTTATGATTACTTGGTTAATGTTTCAGTCATGTCTTGCATAGAACTCAATGGAGAGATAATATTCATGTAACTGATCCAAATAGTTGGAAGAAAAATGCCATGATGATGGTGGTGGTAGTGGTGGTGATGGCTAATGTTCCAATCATATAGCTTGCTGAAACTTATACTGTAGTCCCATACTTTTATTGGTGCATGAAGTGTGATGAATTCTAAGGGCTTGCTCATAATAATGTAACTGAAACTGATACTGTAGTTCCATAGTTCTATTGGTGCTTGAAGCATGGTGGACTGTAAGGGCTTTCTCATAGTAATCTAATTTTGGATTACCAAGTGAAATCCTACTATGTTTCCTCAGAAAGAAAGTGAGATAATTTGGTAGGTTACCCACTAGCTCTCACTGATCTATGGGCTTAGCTGATTCTTCATAGGGGAATTTCATGATTTTTACCATCAATATTGTGAGTAATGTTTATCCAGTGAAGTCATTTGACTAGTGACTTCCTATTTTAGTCTCAGAGAGTGTTTGACCTTATGTAACTACTGCATTCATATCATTGTATTGAAAACCAAGAGAAACCATATTGCACGGTTTGCACCTGAGATTCCTCTGTCCTTCCACAGTAATGCACAAACCACCAAAGTGGTGCTAATAATCGGACATTGGCACATCATGTGAAAGGTCATCTAGGATTCACATTTACTCTTCTTCCAACTTTGTGTTGTTAGCCTATCTGCAAAGAGTAGCCAATAAGATTTTTAATATTCTGCGCAAGTTTTTCACTTTATTTGTGATACATTGATTTATCATGTGCAATTTTTTAATACCCTAGTTGGTCTTGCATGACAAGTTGTGAATTAGTTAAGAGGCTTTATAAGCACAGATGAATGCATTACCATTAACTTTGACTGAAGAATTATGGTTCAATATTGAGCCTGACAAAGTTAAGTTCTCTTCTAGATTAGTTGTGTCAAAATGGACTTATTTATAGACGTGGTGAAATGTTTGGCATAGGCTGTTTGGCATAGGCTGCATGTGCGATAGCAGAGCCTTTTTTGGGCCTTATATATGCCTCTGGTTAGAGATAACTTTGAACTATGAGTAGGAGATTGGATTATAACAGGGACAAGACATAAATAATGAGAGATTATGACGCATAGTTTTCTCTGACAAAAATTGTGGAGTAATAAAAGGGTTCTATATGCTTTGATGAGCGAATTACTATTAATTTAGTCCTGGTCCTGGGTATTTTAGTTCTGAAATTGGTTATAACAAAGTTATTCACTTTTATATAT
The DNA here is from genome assembly GCA_037833815.1 of Zingiber zerumbet. Lineage (NCBI taxonomy): Eukaryota > Viridiplantae > Streptophyta > Magnoliopsida > Zingiberales > Zingiberaceae > Zingiber > Zingiber zerumbet. The sequence goes on along the minus strand of JBBMJZ010000122.1, from coordinate 13,290,022 downwards.
AGATGTGCATTTTTTTTTTTTTTGATCTGAAGTAGGGTGTTATAAACTGCACATTCAACGCTTGATGTTGCTGCCAAGATCCAAGTCGAGAATCACTTCCAATCTGCAACATGCAAAATTCAATGATGGCTCCACCACTATTATATAGACTATTCTTTCCAAACACCTTTAGGCTTTAGGATAAAATCTGCTCATTATAACTCATCCAAATGAGAAAATACTAACTTGTTAGGCTGACCATTGACTTAAATGCCCAATCTTAAGTTAATTGTAGTTCAATTGTGTAAACCTATAAATCCTCTTCAAAGGCTCACATCTGTGTGACCAGACTAGGATATCCTAAATCTTGTAGAACTTCACTTCCATTATTTCTCAATTTGTTTAAGAACTTTCTTCTTGATAGAGAAGTGGTAAGCACATTATACTTAGAACAAAGTTGTAGGCAACTGAACTTGCACGTTGTTACTATTTTGCTTTCAGTTATTTCTAATAGAAGCAAAGTCCCCTGAATTACTTGACGTCTGAATTTTAGGGCTATTTATCAATGTAGTGGCATAAGCATAAATAATTCTACTCTTCTTATTCTCTTGGAAAGTCAGGTAACTGAACTTATGTCAGTGTGGAGCTTTTATGTATGATCTCTTGCATATTTGAGCCCAAGGATGTCACAACACTAATGCTTTTAGTGTTGAAAAATCCCGTTCATTAAAGAAAGTTAGTGTAAGGCCACCACAACTTAGTAGTGGTAGTAGCCATGTCTCTCTTACCACAAAGTGGAATTAACTATTAAGTTCCCACATCTCAGATTTATACAATTTAATGTTTAATGCACTATATAATGCATTTTTTTAAAAAAGATTTTCTTGATCAAATTCTGACCAACCCAAGCTGTTGGGACACAAGTTTTTTTTTGGGGGGTGTGTTGTGATGGTTGATATTCTAATCAAATGTTAATTTTTTTGTCTTTTTCACTTTGCAGAAGCGTAGATGGGAAAAGAAGATGAAAGAGGAAGATGAAAAAAAGGGAAAGACCGCCTAAAATGCCTCTCCGTGTAAGCTTCTGTTCAGGGAATAAAATCGTGTGATCCTCTGCTGCAGCACAATCTCTCAGAACACTTCATCTATGCGAATATTTTAATGGAGTTCTAAGATCACGCAAGAGCTGCTGTCATTTTGAAAACATTAATTTCCTTGTATTGGTTCAGAAAACTTGGCAAATGATCATTCTGTTCATATGCAGAATTAATTACAGTATGTAGAATCGCATTGTTGTGTTATGCTTCCTTAACAAAGTTTTATTTTTACGTCTATGCTTTTTTCACACTACTTTATATAAGTTTATGTTCATAGAATTGAACATTTTCACAAAGTGTTACTTCCCTGCAACAAGTTCAGTCTTCGACACTGCATTTAACATCATCACAAGGATCATCATGTCTTCTTCAACGAGGCACCAATTACCATTAATAGCAGTATTCATACCAGTAACATGGTGGTAAAAAATAAATATACTCGCCCCCAGCACCCCTGTCAATCTATTCCAGGGCCAACACGGAGGAGGTAAATCACGGGCGACTACTAGCTGGGCTACTAGCCTTTGGAATAGTAACTAGCACATAAGAGAGACATTTTATCTCGGCTTTGCCGAGATTTGAACTCCAAACTTCATGGTGACAACACCTCATGTACTAATCACTAGATCCTCCCGAGGGGACCACAAATTCATCATTGTAACATGAACCATGCAAAAAGAACATCATTGTAGTCGAAGAGGACCACAAATTATAGAATAAATTCCAACTTTTGCTTTCTTTTGCCTTGCATGGGTCAATTTATGTCAGTGAGGCTTACACACTTGATAATACAATTTCTATTTCCTTTGCTGCTTTCATGTGCCATACAAGCCATTGTAAAGGCAGAGGAGCACAGCCCTACAGTCGCATGAAGGTTAGAACTTTCTCCTCTTGGATTTTCTGAAGAATATTTTGAAGGACAAAGGGAAGATAAGAAATGAGGTTTTGGGCTCCGATACACTGCAAAGCAGAAACAATAAGGATCAAAATTGTGCTGCAACAATCAAACCTGTTAAGAACTGGATGGCTTACCATAACCTTGTAGTTTCAACTTGGGACAGCTCTGTGTTGAGAAACCCATGCCGTGGCCTCGATTGCTGTCTGATAGCAAGAATCCGACAGTTCAGGTTTCTCGTGCCGATATTTACCATAGAATCCCTGAAATTTTCAATGATCAAGTAGTTTTCAAGGGTAGAAAAATTAATTCAGAAACTTACTGGTAGAGAAAGCTCTGATTATGGAGTCCTACTACAAGAGTAGAAGCTCTGATGTCGGCCACAGTCGACACCACCAACGCCCCTTTCTCTCCCTCCGTTACCATGATCTCCACCTTTGCCTACAAAGTGCAACAGCTTCAAACGTATCAAAATTTTGCCCAAACAAACAATTCGCCTACCTCGGCGATTCCATTGCAGAGGTCCTTGAAAGAGAGAGCCAACTGGAATCCCTTGAGCCTGTAGTTCCTCTGCTTCTTCCTGGATCGCGTCGGCAGGTAGATATAGAGAAGAGTTATGGAGTCTCCGCCGCGAATGAAGTTGCTGATCGCCCACTGGAGGGCCAAGCGGGCGGCGCCGGCCTCCTCCACCACTACCACCACCTTCTGGCTCTCCATGCCAAGTCCAACGCCAAAGGTCGTTCACAGACGAAGTGCGAGGCTGTCGAGGGAAGGGTGGGAACTGAGGAGAATGTGACATAACGAATCGGATCGGGTTTAAATTTCAATAGCTCCGACCCGATAGTATGAGAACTAATACGCACCGTCAAGTAATGCCACGTCAGCTTAATGGAAACGTGTCGACGTATAATTAGTCGGGAGGACACCGCTCGACGTGGCTCCAATTCCCACGTGCAGAGACCTTAACCTAAACTTAAAGCGAGCACTGTGGGGCATGCGACGACCGTTGCCGCTGAAGAGATCGCCGTGGCTGCTCGATCTCGACCCCTTGCTGCTTCGTTGGGGCATCCTCCGCCTCCTCCTCGACGCCGCGAGGCTTGTTCTTCCACCTTTCCCGGAGTCTTCCCTGTTTTTGGCAGCGAAGCTTGTTTCTGGTCCGTATCCTCCTCATGGCCCTCCCTTTCTTCGCCCTTGCCTTCTTCCTCTACCTCACCCTTGAGTTTCCTGCCGGATCTCCTGGCCCAACCGTCGTCGCCGCGGAAGAGAGCGTTCAGGTCGGTGGAGTTCTTTTATCCTCTGCTCTAGACGTAGGCATCGGTTCCATGAACAACTTATAATCCTTTTTTCTGATTTACTTTTTCTGCAGATTACATATGGCAGTGTGATTAAGTTGATGCACGAAAGAACAAAGTTTCGGCTGCATTCGCACGACGTGCCCTATGGCTCAGGGAGCGGGCAGCAGTCTGTCACTGGATTCCCCAATGTTGATGATTCAAACAGCTACTGGGTATGTGTGACATTATCGGGTTTATTTATTTATTTATTTTTCATTATTATGCATTTAAGCAAATTTCATGATTTAGATTGTTTTAAAAGAAAAATTAAGGAGAGTGGCATAATAATTTCTACCCTATAAAATAACACATTGGTGTTTGACGCCACCCGATTCCAGTGTCTACATTAAAAAAGTGAAATCAAGCCATTATTTTTTGCTCTTGTTAATCAGAGTTTTAAATTAGCTGAAAGCTCTTTCTGTGTGTGTGTGTGTGTGTGTGTGTGTGTGTGTCTTAACTTGATTTCGGTGAAATGAGCTCATCATTGTGAAGAAAATTGAGCTGGATGAAATTTGGATTCATATTAAAACTGAACTGTTTGAGATTGCTTTAATAGCCGATCCAGATGAACTTGACCAGTGCTTTTGGTGGAAATGTTGCTGCCCCTTCCCTGCTGGCAATTGTGTCAACCACCACATCAACATCCTCAAAGCTTGTGACCTTTCCCTCTGCAAAATTAGGGTAGCAACTGCCAGTGGATAATGAACTTAGAATTGGTCTACAAGATAAAACCAACCAAATAGATAGGAATAAGAATTAAGTCTTTCAGACTGAGTAGAAAGGAGCGTTATTCAAATCCTGATAAGTCTAAATATACATATTGTAATCAATCACTTTACTCTAATAATTTATTCTTTCATGATTTTTAACATGGTATCTCAGCCGCCACCAGTCCTTTAGCATTTTATTTTTCCTTTTTTTTAAAAAGAAATCTTTTGGCATTGCTCTTCTTCTCATTTCCTCTGTCATCTCATTGATTCGTCGCTTTATAGTCCTAAAGTAATCCATCACCCTCCACTTATTACCTGAAACCCATTCTCACTTAAGTGAAAGACTTGTAGGTCGATCTTCCCCTCTCTATGATCTTGGCCAAAGCCCTAACTTGCCTTCTCACCTTCTATTGTTTGTCTGTATCATCACCTTCATTGTTACATAGAGATTCACCATCAGATTGCTAACTCCACCACTTCCTACTAGAGGTCCCAACGGCTAGCTCTATTGGTGTTCTGCCGCTGTGGCACCTTCATCTTTGACCGCAACCATTCTTTTCACATTGATTGATGCTCTGGACTTGCCAATTGGTTGCTCCTGCCTTTGCCTTGCCAATTGAAGTTGATTGATCACCACCCTTGCTCCACCAAATGATCAAGACCTCTCTTTGTCTTACTGTAAAATGCATATTTCTGATTATTTCTTGGAAACTAACTCATCATCCTGTAAGATGTGCAGATCATCTTTTGACAATGTGGGTTTTCAGATGATTGTTGTTATTTTGTGTATATATCATTCAAAGCAATTTCATACAGATATCTACATGATTGTTAATCCATTTGAATGTAGATTGTGAAATCTCCACCTGAGTCTTCTGCAAAACAAGGTGATGTTATCCCGAATGGAACAATCATACGACTGCAGCATATGCGAACTCGAAAATGGTTACACAGCCACTTACATGCTTCACCAATTACTGGTAATTTGGAGGTTAGTATTCATTTGATTTCTTATATGGTCTCTGCATATCAGTCCTTACATTAGGCCTTGGTTGCTGAATTTTGCATGTTGCCTGTGCATATTTCTGCTAATGGAAAAGTGACTATTGTGTGCTGCTTGTTTTGGGATACATTGCTTAAAGAACAATATGAATGGATATGTTAAGATAAGGGATTACTTTGTCAGTTATCTAGCTAAGTCTTTATACACTGTCCCTGCAAGATCAACCATTATATATGCAGCTGCTATGTTGGCTACTGCATTAACAAAGAAGATAACTGAGCAATCACCATCGTATCTGTAGATATCACACTAGTAGACGGGATTCGTCTTGCATCATCAACAGATTATTGAAATTTTCAGTTTGATAAGGCTTGTTTATGGCCAAAACACAAATGAAAGTAAACCATTCTACTGTTATTTTTAAATGTTAACTTACATCAAGTTTGTTATGATCGAGTGTTGGTTTATTGATTGATCTCAACAAACCAATATAAATACTATCTGTTATCTATATATATATATGTGTGTACTGAGAATGGTGTTCGTTACTGGTCTTCAGTATAGTTTCTGAACAAAAATGAATTGTTTGTATCATGATTCTTCATGTTTGAAATTAAAAAAAACAGAAAACATAAAGTGAGGAGACCTTTGGATATCCTTTTGCAAACTTGATCCTTATTGTACCTTAGAATAGAAAGTCTTGCTTATTGTGTCAACAAGGATCAGACATATGACGGGGGCGGCAGTTCAATTAGCATTGAACCTAGCTTTCAAGTACCATTTAGACGTTGCTTGCAGTTTAGCAAGAGCAAAAGCATGAAAGTGTGACCAACAGTGAAGGTTTTCAAGTGACCGGTCATAGGACAAATGTGAATCTTTGTACGTTGCTTCAGTTTTTCCTATGACTACAATGGAATCAAATAGTAATACTCATAAAAGGTTTCCATCTTGTCTTTCCACAATAAAAACTCAACCCTGTTTGGATTGCTGAAACATATGGCTTTTTGAATACTAGACTTGCTATCATGTATTCTGTGTTTACTAGTTGAATCATAGGTGACCCAAACTTTGCTTCGTCCTGAATTTTCTTGTTTTCTAACCTATAGGTGAGCTGCTTTGGCGGAGAAGAGCAATCTGATACTGGAGACTTTTGGCGGTTAGAGCTGCTTTGGAGCTACTTGTTCTACTTTCGCATCTTATGAGCAATACAAGAATTCTTGATTTTAACATTCTCTTTATGTTTCAGATTAGAGATTGAGGGAAACGGTAAGACATGGAAACAAGATGAAAGGATAAGGCTGCAACATATCGATACTAGTGGTTACCTACACAGTCATGACAAGAAATATACCCGTATAGCTGGAGGACAACAAGAGGTAATCTCAATGTTTATTTACTAACATCCAACCAGAGTTCTCAAGATAAGAAAAAAACATTATAGAAGAATGTTCTACTTAGACCACAACATCTACTAATGCTTAAGTATTGATCCTAAAAATAGAGACTCTAGCTTACATGGTAAGCATTGCCAAAACTAAAAAGATGAACCCGACGAGAGCTTGCATTATCTTAGTCTGAAATGTTAACAGTTAAGTTTACTTGTGTGCAGGTTTGTGGAATTCGTGAGAAGCGTCCTGATAACGTCTGGTTAGCAGCAGAGGGTGTCTATCTTCCAGTCAACAATAGCAAGTAATA
>JBBMJZ010000122.1:13240274-13250362 GCA_037833815.1 Zingiber zerumbet | reverse complement strand
AGACCCTTTGAGAGTTGTCCCATCGGCGGTAACCGATCGGGAGAGAACGGGAAGTAGAGCCCGATGCATGTCCAGCAGAGCCAAGGAGTGGGCCGTTTGAGAGCATGTCCAATCGAGAAAGAACAGAAAATAGAGCCCCATGCAGATGATCCAGCGGAGTCAGGGAGCAGGGCCCTTTGAAAGTCTGTTCAATTAAGCTTAGCCTATCAAGAGAAAGAAATCTTGATAGGTCGGTTACTCAGCTTTTGACCTACTGTGAATTTTAAGTGACACATATAGTAACATGTTGACCTTGGACTCTACTAAAGGCCCTTCCTATTCACCATATCACACTACATTTGATTTTTTTTTTTTTTTTCCAGTTCAAATTACATAAATACTATCGTACGTTCGAGGATCAATGGCACTGATACAGTGAAGAACTTTATCGATCAAGTTCTCTCAATTGCTAGCTCGCTGTATTCACTACTGTAGATAGAGAGTCATGATATAATTAACTAATGAGTAATGATATGTTTAAGAAAAAAAATAAAGCTTAAAGATAGACACATAAAGTTATGATCCATCATTTCACTTTTTGTGGGTCCTACTATTTTATATGTCTATCCTTGAGTTTTTCCTTGAGATTTTTTTATTGAGCATATTATTTTTCTTAATTAATAGTTATGCGAACAAAACGATTGAAGAAGATATCTTATTCAAAGTTGGAGGCGGTTGGAGAAGCCCTTTCGAAATTCACCATCATCGTGTCATTTTTGTTCGAATGCGACGAAGTAGGCAGAGGGCTCGAAAAGCTTCCCGTTGCAAGAATTTGTTCCCGTTCATCGTCTGGTCCCCTCCACACTTCGGCCACCGGGGACGCCCATGCACCGACGTCATAGGAAGCGACAATGTGCGTGGGCCAATGATCAGATGAACATCTTTGATTTTAAGAATTTTTGGTAAATTGGATGAACAATAATTTATATAGAAAAGAATAGAAATTTTTTAAAAAAAATCATGGTGTATGTTGCAGAGAAATCTGTGTAATGAAAGATCACTGCCTCGTGCGCGACAGCCTGGAGCCGATCATCTTCTGCTCGAACCTCTTCACTGCGCCGGCGGCGCGGCGGAGGGTGTCGTCGAGCACGTACGGGGTGCCGTCGTAGGTGAGGGCGGTGGCGTTGACAAACTCCCTGCAGGGCTCGCGGCGGTCGGCGATGGTGCCGTGGTAATGGAAGTATCTGATCCGGCCTTCCGTCTTGTGCGCACTCCGGCCGGCCACGTTCTGCGACATGTGCACGCCCGTCGCGAACGCGCTCCGCGGCTGGATCGCGTACTTCCGGTCTCGCCTCACTCCCCTCTTCACGTCCCTGTACACCAACTTCTCCATTCCCCACATCCTACCAACAAGTCGAATCGAATCGAAGTTGTTATATTTATGATCGATCTCGATCAGAAGAAATGGAGGTAGCTAAGATTAAAATATAATGGCACCTTGGAGTCTTGCCGTAGGCACTGGATTGACAGAGCTTGCTGGACATGGGCATCTGCTCGATGGTGAACTGCGAGTATCCGTCGAGCGAGGCGACCACCGAGTCGAGACTCGTTTTGGGAGGGAGATAGAGGAACTCGTCGATGTCGAAGAAGAAGATCCATTTCGCCATGAACTTGTACCTGTGGAGGCAATCGTTCACCACCAGGAATTGATTGTGGTAGTAGCCGTCGAACCTTTCTTGCTCTCTGATGTCCTGCAATGTCACCATTCCCTTCTCCGCCCACGGCCGCAGCACCTCCATCACCGCCGGGTGGACGCCGCCGGCGTCGTGGATGACGAAGTGGGACTTGCTCACGCCGAAGAACCGCGCGTGGTAGGCCATCCATTCCCTGACGCGCTGCGGGCTGAGGTCGCCGTAGAGGGGGGAGCCGCAGTAGAGGTACTCGTACTTAGGCGGCGCCGAGAAGATGGACTCGTCCACGCTCCCTGGAGCTTCCTCCACCGCCACGAAACTCTCGGCGGTGGTGACCTCGCGGTCCCCGCCGCCACCCGTGGTGGCGTGGATGACGAGGCGGCCGCCGGAGCCGTCGAGGCCGACGGCGCTCGGGAAGGTGCAGTTGACGACGACGACGGTGTAGACGCGGCCGTAGCCCCAGTCGGGGAGGATCTTGTAACCAGTAGCGAAGATGGGGGCGGAATTTTCGCCGCCGCCGCCGCCGTGAGGGATCCACTCGCACTCGAATCGGGGCTTGGCGAAGACATGGAGAGGCTTGGAGGCAAGCCCCACCACAACGAAATTGTTCGCGCCGCCCCGGTAAGCTCCCATCTGGATGAAGAGGTACGCGGCGGAGCCGACCGGATTGAAGGACCTCTTCACGACGGAGTCATTCCCGAGCCGTTCTGCTCTCAGAGAATGAACAATTTGAGGAAGAGAAGAAGAAGAGGAGGAGGAGGATAGATCAACAGGGTGAGATGGAGATGAATCAACTGCGGAAAAATATGAGAGAAAGCTAGAAGTTGAAGGGAAGAGCTCAAACAAAGTGATCAAAGAGCAAATGAAGAAGAGGGAGACGAGGAGGAGCCTCACCTCAGCACATTTCCATGAAACATCAACAGAAAAATTCTTGTCATCCTTGTGCTTCTCCTTCGCCATTATTGTTACAACTTACAATAAAGAAGAGGTAGGGGGAAGAAGAAGAAGAAGAGTGCGTGCAGCAGAAGAGAAGAAGATGCTTTGCTTTCAAGAGCAACAATGGCCAAAGCAACTTTACGCGTCCAAATATCGTGGTGGATACTTTCAATATTCTGTAATTATGTTCTTGGAAAGATTTGAGGAAAGAGACAGGAATGAAAAAAGAGAATCAAAGTCTGAATTGGAGATGTGCAAGGCTGCGCTATCAACCGATCTGAACGCGCCATGTGAATTGATATGAAGCTTCCATTCAAACGCGACTGTAGATTTGGCAGTCAGTCATTTTTGCAAAATATTTCTCCCAAAGATCGCACCTGTTTCTCAAACAGCCCATCATACTTTGACATTGTCAGATCTTCTTCTATTGGTTTACAGTTGTAATTGGAGTGGGCAACAACCTAGGGTGGCAGTGATAGAGGTGGTGATCATCTGATTACAAAATTACAAAAAACACCTAGATATGGGCTAGATCAGATTAGGATATGTGAAACTTGTTCGATAAGCTTGTTTATATTATTGTGAGATCGATTCGAGAGTGTTTGTAAGAATAGAAAATTGTCTGTTGTTTGCATTTTGAAGCCTTTCTTGATTTAGGCAGGTGAGCTACTGCAAAAGGTTTGGTTAACTCCTAATGAATAACGTAATGCATGGGCATGAAAATTTTAGAAAAAAGATCTTTGCTAGTAAGACACATGCACATTTAGCAGAGAAGAATATGGGAAATCATGTATCATTGTTGGCATCATGCTGTAACCATTTGATAGGTAATTAAGGAAAAAGTTAGAGACTCGAGGCATGGTATCCAAAGACAATTGCCGCACTGTTGAAGAAACTACTAACATCAATAATCTTCAAGTGGAAACAGAAGATTGCATACTGGATAGAGTTTATGCAAATCTAAGTGGAAACAGAGTATAGCAACTTATTGATTATCTTACAATGAGTGCTATCGTTATCATCAGTATATCTTCACAAAGCTTCCACAAATACTCCCTCGAATCAAATTTTCATTAACAACAATCCTTTTCCTTTGCAAAAAGTAAGATGGATTCTAGTGTTATCAAATTACACAAGTTCACAAAGATGATCAACCAACACTGTTCATAAATGTTAATGAATTAGTGTTTAATTTTGTTTATTTTATATATTGTTTATAATTAAATTAATCTAAACACTCTTTATTGAACCGAACATTAAATTTATTAAATTCATTTACAACCCTACTAAATTTCATTCCCACTAGGTTAATAGGGTCACTAAACCTATATAAAAGAGTTCTATGGAGGGATTTGCTAATGTTTGATAAAAATCAATATGTTTAAAATGCTAGTTTATCTTATCTCAACTTATAGGACAATTAATTTTTAGTCCTGTAAATTGCACCTTTTCCAATTTTGATCATGCATATTATCTACAAATTCACATTATTAGTACATTAACTTGTATTTCTTTTCCAATTTTAATTTTTTTTATTGTCCGGAATTCAAATTGACCACTAGTAAGTATCTAGTTGGTGGCGGCAATGTTAGCATGAAAAATTAATTTAGGCATTTTTTACTTTTGATGGATAAATCATCTATATGTGGCAAATTTTTTAAGTCCACCAAAGCATTAATATTTTTTAAAGAATTTTATTTTTAAGGTGACGTGGATTTAATTTTGTGTTCCTTATTTATTTTAATACTTTGGTTTACTTAAAAAATTTACCACCTAGGAGATTCATCTACCAAAAGTAAAAATACCCAAATTAATTTTTAATGTCAGCATCCTTGCTGTCATCTAGGTAATTACCGATGATCAATTTAAATTCCAAATAAAAATTATTGAAATTAGAAAACAATGCAAATTAATGAACTAAGAATGTGAATTTATAGATAACATCATCAAAATTGGAAAAAAAAATGCAACTTACAAGACTTGCTACTCTCTTCCTCTAGCCTAAGTTGTCATGAAGAGTGAATGAAGAAATTTCTACATTAGAGCCATGTAGACACTGCCATCCATCAATCTTAATGTTAATATACATTCCCAATTATGCATTTATTTATTTATTTATTTTTGAAACATGGTCTTAATTATTCTATCAATAAAGTTCTTCATTGATCACATTCACTTCTGAGATCCAGATTTGGTACATGATCAGATGCATGCATGAACAATATATGTGCCTCAACTTAATTAACTTGCTGCCATAATTTGCAGCTAAAAAAAACGACTAACTCAAGTAAAACAGTGAAGAATTATACAACCTAGCAATCCCATTGCAGTTCCTCCATGGATCCTCCTCCATTGTAAAAGTCTCCACAAGGCAACAAAGAATTGTCCATCATCTCGAGATCAAACGTTGCGGCGGCGGCGGCAGCACCGCCACAATAGGCTTCCATCATCAACCCCTTCTCGCTGACGTCCAGGGTGGTTTGCACTTCCATCAGTTCATGATCCTTCCTTTGCACCACTTCATCTCCCACCTCAATTTGGTTTAGGGCTTCGAAATGCTCCATGTTGCTACCATCCCACATGCAATCATCCATAAAACTAGTTTGATTGTTGATGAACGAAGAGGAGGATGCAGTGTTTGTGTGGCCTAAAGAGGAGGAAGATGAAGCATTAGTGAAGCTCATCAGCACATGGTTGTCTTGGTAATGGAGGTTGGACGCAGGGACTATGCTCTCATGCAACCCAACATCAGATTGTGGCAGTCTCACCAAACTAGGTAAGGTGGTCAATTCCACAGAGTTCTTGGCCATTTTTTTTATATCAGAACCTTTAGTTCTATCAAAGCCTTTGTTAGGGGAGCTAATGGTGAAGGGTGCAGTGGTGGAAGATTGGAAAAGCTCATTGTCTGAGTTGTTGGAGCTGTAAGTCGAGGGCCAGGGCCGCGAAGCCGGCATTAGGTTGTGTGTCTTTGGATCCAAGCCTTGAGCAATCAACTTCTTCTTTACGCATGAGTTCCAGAAATTCTTCACCTCATTGTCTGTTCTTCCGGGGAGATGCTTTGCTATTTGAGCCCATCTGAGTGCAAAAGTTACAAACATCAAAGGCCTCGTGCAGGAACCTGAGGAAAAAAAAATAATGAAACCCTAATTAGGGATCCAGGATTGCACCTGTTGCCTAAGATTCTGTGCACATCTATGATAATTCTTTCTTCTTCTACTGAGAAGGATCCCCTCTTTAGGTCAGGCTTCAGGTAATTGATCCACCTCAGCCTGCAACTCTTCCCACATCTCTGCAACCCTAAAATTGATCCCAAAGAAGTGAATAAAGAAAGATCAGAGAGAGAGAGAGAGAGATAGAGACCTTATATACACCTGCTTCTTTAGGGACAGTGCTCCAGCAAGCATGGCCATGGGTGGTGATATAGTTGAAGAGCTTCTCATCTTCTTCAGGCGACCAGAGTCCCCTCTTGATCTTCTGCTTGCTGCAGCAATGGTGACCCATTAATTTCCGAGGGCAAGCACTATTATCCCTGTCCAAACTATTATATATACAGCCCTGCCTGGTCCAACCCTAATGGTACAGTGGTTGTGCTATGTTCTTGTGAACAATTCTCTTATCATAAGAGCATATGCACCGTTTCTAAAGAAACTAACGAAGACAAGGAAAAGTGGTGTAGCTTAATCCACACTCATGACCAAAAACACCCAGCAAGAACTTTCTTGTGTTTCATCCAAACCCTCAATTTTCCTGTCCAACGCATGAGAATATTATATAATATCGGGTCAAAAGATGAATTAATTATGAGCAGTACGTTAATTCTTGAAGAAGCTTGGTATATATATCAGCAATACAAGTGATAGCTATCGCAATGAATTCTCTCACTCGAGCATTGGTACTTGTACTGAAGTGAAAAGAGCAAATAAACTATCGACATAAGAAAAGATTTGGTCCATTCTTATGACACAAATCCAAAATAAGCAGGATGGTTGCTGACGAATTTTAATATGTGGCACATGAATGCATTTTTTAATATGTCCACCAAATGTACGATCGAAAAAAAAAAAAAAAAATCTAGTGGCCCGTGATATTGAGTTGTTTGTTTGTATAGGTGTTCAGTAATCAAGATAAAAAAGAGCAGTGCGGTGACTCTTGTAGCTTATCTCCTTTCTCCACTCAAAGGTTTCTTGTTTCTTGGGGGTGTGTCAAAGTTGTGGTGGATGGTTGTTTAATCCCCAAAGCTTCCTAAACCCTTTTGGATTCATCCCTTACTTGTTAACTCCCAGTGTTTTGTTAACAAGAATAACTGGAAGCCGAAAACGATGGTGAGAGACCTCATCACAGTTGAAGGACAGGATGCATCAAGCTGCCTTTAAGCCTTGCTTCACTCCTTTTAAGTCCATCTCTCTCTTTGGGTCTCTAAGTTATCGAATCAAGAACCCTACTTGATCATGTGACTCTTACAAAACTCTTAATCAACTTTGACCTTTGAACTTATAAACAACCTACTAAAATCCAATTAAACCTCGACCTCTTAGATTTTCAATTATTATAAAAAACTTTGGTTAGAGTTTGACTTCTTTGACTTTCAATCATTCTGTCAAACTTTTGATTAACCTTGATATGCTAAGCTATTGCCCAACCTTAACCAGTTGGACTTTTAATCAACTTGTACAACCTACACACTCAACACCCATATAAAAAAAAATACAATATGATATTAACTTTTTGTTAATTATATCAAACAACTTAATCAAGCTCGACCACTAAAAGTATGATTGTTGATATGGCGATTGAGGTGGGCCCTCTAAGTGAAGTCAAACTTAAGAACGCCGACTGATATGATAGTCAAAATCAAGGAGTGTTAGCATTCTGGGCTAGTGCATATGATTGTTTCAACTGAACGTTCATCCTATTAAACCCTTTGGTCGTTCGGACAATGGTTAGAGTTTGGAACCGAGTCGGTACACTCCAGAGTAAAGTCCTCTTCATCACTCAGGCTATACTATGATCAACTATTCTAGTCAAGCCATCCAATCTAACAGACCTATGGTTTGATCGGATAAATAGAACACTTGGTATGATCGAACTCAGTGGTTAAACAGATGGGCCGAGTGAGGGATGAGTCCTCGACAACTTTATAAATCTAATCGGCTTGTCCTTACAAGTGATTGTCGATCGGGTCACAGGAGGAACTCAGTCGGCTTGACATCTAAACATATGTTGGTCCCTTCAACCCAACTGCCTAATATTCATTTTTGGTGTCTTGTGTCATGGAGGACAAAGAATATTCTGCATACAAACTGTATATTAGAACCTTCCTCTCTCCCAAACAGAGAGATTGTGAGTCTATTTTGGGAAAGATATTAGAGCATCTTTATGGTTTGTCCTTTTTTAGAAATATTTTGAGATTAGTGCACAAATAAATAATAACACTATAAAAAGGGGTATTCATCTATAGGCGGAGGTATGCAATGCTACTCAATTTTACACACTCATAAATACTATTCATCCTACTGTTTATCTATTTGACTCGATCACTGACTTGAGTGTCAGAGAGCCTACGTCGGGACCCCTTCCCTGGCCCGATCACTAACACTCCTTTTGACACGCAAGACCGCTCGAAGTCACTTTTTGCTGAATCAGAGTCTTCAAGCAGTCAATGCCAGAGTTACCTTCTCAGCCAACCATTTTCATTACTTTCAGACGGGATCATATTTGGTGTCATTTGTGGAAAATTCATCTGCATCTAAAACGTGAAGATGGACGAGACTGGATGACTCACCATAGTAACTTTGTCACAAGAAGATTTAGAATTATTAATAGTCGCCCGAGCGGCTAGATTGGCACAACAACAACAAGCAATGACCGGATGCCCTCTTCCTAACAACCTAACTGTATCTGTAACCGACCCACAGTTTAAGCGCAAAACCCGAATGGAAGGCCTGGCCGAAACCAACAAATCCATCCTCCCCCGATTGCCATCCCGCTAGCACCTATGCAGCCGACTAGCCTTCCACACGTACCTTCATCATTGATTGCATATCACTGAGCATTGTTCCGAACGCCCCTTGATGACATGGGCCCAACGGAAAGGTCTCAGGGATCATCTTCTGAGAATGCACTTGCCAATGACCTGAAGAAACGTAAAGCTCCGATGGCTAGCGACTCTCCTAAACGGGCAAGCATGTCGTTCTCCTAGGAAATCTTAGAAGATAAGTTGTCGAGTCATTTCTGACCCCTGTCGATCGGAGAATACAGAGGAGCAACCGCCCCCCCCAGAAGACCATATATTCAAATTCAAAAAAGCAACTATCCTCCATCAGTATACAGATAGAGTCAAATGCCTAGTGTCCCTCACCACCCTATCTGGCTCGGTACAAAGATGGTTCAACCGTCTCCCGACCGAGTCCACCTACTGCTTTAAGGATTTCCATAAGACATTCCTTCATCACTTTGCCGGCAGTCGCCGCTACCACAAGATGGCACTGAGCCTGTTTTCTCTCAAACAAGCACCTAAGGAGACTCTGAGGACTTACATTAGAAAAATTCAATCAAGTGGTTATGGATATTCCCTAACTCAGCTACCCTGGAGATTTTAGTGAGTGTCTTCTCTCAAAAGCTCACAATGGCAATTTCTTTCAATCCCTCATTAAAAAGCCTCCGAGGATTTTGCTCATTTGCTCGGACGAGCCATCAAGTATATCAATATTGAAGAAGCTCAACCCGCTCAAAAGAAGGAGGTGGCTCCTTCTGCTCCTATCGCGCTCCCTAGCACCGAGTGCCCCCTCCTACTTTGCCACCCAAAGGGCCCTGACCGGGCCATCCATCACATCACCATGAGCCAAGGCCACATGCAATCCAATGTGTAGAAGCCAGACAGACACGCTTCCCCGAGCTCCAACAATGGGCTTCCATGTTTTGCACCTACCACTGCTCAGGAACTTACAATATAGAAGATTACTATCATTATAATCAAGAGTTATGCCAATCGGTTAATTAGGGGTTTCGCAAGTGATCCCCTTCTCCTAACCATTAGTGTCATCGTGGACTGAACAGACTCCCAGGCTGGAGCCTTGAAAGGGTCGATCGGAACCAACAAAGGCCCCAACAAAAGAATAACTGAGCACCGGCTTGAGCATCTATAGAACAGCCTCGCCAGTTAACTGGAGAAAAAGAAAATCATATCAATATTGCCTGGGTTGACATTGGTATGGTTGCAGGAGGCCCGACCGATCGTGATTCCAATCAGATAAGAAAGTCATATGTCCACCGACTAGAGATCCACGCGGTCGAATGTAGCCAAGAGAAGGCACAGGGGCCAAAAATCATCTTTTGATTTTTGGCCCTTGATCCAGCGGTAAGAAGGGGCTTCTGCCCCAATGAGGGTCAATGACACGTGGAAGGTCAAGGCGGTCAACACCATATATATATATATGTATATATATATATATTCTCCCGGTCGAGTGACACACCTGCCCGATC
>JBBMJZ010000122.1:13185750-13206227 GCA_037833815.1 Zingiber zerumbet | reverse complement strand
GCATATTTAATACTACACTCGAATTCTGGAGATGTAGCGGTCTTTGCCGAGACATTACAGTCGGACCTTGCAATGCGTTCCTTCCGGGGAACTACCTAGCATTAGCACAATAGTTGTATTCATTCATTGAATATTTGTTATAGTTTTAACGCTGACTGGCAACCTAACGCAACCCTTCTCCTTTATCTGGGCTCAGCCATAACCTAGTTCAATAGAACCAATAAGTGAGAGCCCCACTATGCTTTAGGTTGAAACAAGCCAAAATTTACATGTGTGGGTGCCACCACCTTTTATTTATAGCTATAGGGTGACCTAAAAAACCAAAAGGAAGCCCATTTAGAAGAGGTCTATGTAGACTACATATCTAGTTTGGGTTTAAGTTACCATTACAATCCAAATAAAAGGTAGAAATTGAGCCTACAATTTTAAATTCCTACTACATAGGTATGAAATTTAAGAGACTAATTAAGCTCATCTAAGGCTTGAATTAGGTTGACTAAGCAGGCAAACCTGCTTCAATTGTAGCTATGCCTTAACATCATCAATTATCACATTAAGTGCTTCCTCTATCTTTTTAGTCTTAGCTCTTATAATTGGGCTGATGCATAATGGATCATCAATAACATTTAGAGTGTGATGATCCTTTTCTTCCATGACTTAGCTTTGATCCCCATCATTAGCTGGTTGAGTCGCAACTTGATCTCCATCCTTTAACTCCACACTGTTGGCTGAAATTAAGGAAGACAAGATACTAATGTTGGCTGGAACTAAGGGAATAAAAGATTGTTCTTGCTTACTGGAAATAAAAAGGAAATGGTCGCTGGAATAGGGAAGAGGGAAGAGAGAACTTTTCTCTTTTCGCCGGCAGCCTTGGCTAACTCTGGTGGGCTTCGGCAGCTGCTAATATTGGTGGCTGGAATTGGTGGAGGGGAGGAAAGGAAAAAGCTGCTGTTGCTGCTGCTACTGGAAGAGGGAAAGAAAAACTGTTTACTCTTGTTGCTGAAAAACAAGAAGAGAGAAGAGGGTTGTTGTTGGCCGGCTGGAACAATAGGGAGGAGAGAAAAGGAAGGATTGGGGCTGCTGTTGAGAAAAGAAGTGAAGGGCTTGCTGCTGTTGGAAGAGATGAAGGAGAATAAGGAGAGGGAACACATACAATATCTCATTCTTTTGGTTTATTTTCTTCCTTCTTTAACCTCCAATCCATCATTGACGCTATAAATTGGAGTGTGGACACAAGAATAATATCTTTCTAGTCAAAGATCGAAACAATGACACAACTCAAAATTTTAAACTTTGACGCCGAGTGGTATCAAGTTTTGATGATTTACTAGAATGACGCATTTTGATTATTTTGCCGGACACGATAAGATTTCAAGCTATGATGGTGCTTTTAGGTTTTGGATTTTCATCTGTCTAGGTTGGGATGTTATAACATCCACAAATGAAGTGGACCATCCCTAGTGGGAAATCCAATCAATCTCTTCTACATAGAATATGACCTCTATTCAAAAGGCTATCAAGTCGTTCTAGGAGTTATGGAGAATTGGTAGATGGTTAAGTTCCAACCATTCAATCCTAGCATAAACAACTCTTGAAAATAGTAATGCAATTAGGCAAAGGAGCATAAAATTGCCTATTTGGGAAGGCCGTGAAAAAAAAAGGAATTTGGTATATGATATTATAGGATCAAGGAGAGTGTAGGGATGAATACTTGATCAAACTTTCGACAAGACAAAATTAGTTGTATTGGAAACAACAATAATGAATATGAAATTATTGCAATTAATTCATAAATAGAGAGTGGTCTCCTTAGTAGGCAACTAAAGCTGGAGAGATCTTTCATACATTTCCCTCTTACAAGACAGAATTTTGAGCACTAGGGAACCTTATAAGGCAACACAATTATAAGAAGAAATATTGGAAGCTTTGAGCACTTGGGGAATCAAGAGAGTAAACTTTTCCCACATGCTTTCCCGAGCTACCTTGACCCCATATATATAAATAAACAAACCAATAGCTTTCTTCTCTCTCTTAGATATCAACTATCTAGGTTAGCAATCGACTAGTCAAGCTTCATCGGTTGAATTTTTGTGAGTGATTTGATGATTAGTTGTAACTTTTCTAGCATCAATAGTAAATTAGGTTAGGAAAAAATGTTCCCCGTAATTTACCTGTTTGTATTTTGTCATGGGATCGATGATACTGGGTCACTTGGGGTGAGCGATATTACTTTTTGCTCTAATAGTAAATTTAGTAATAGTCAATTGATGCCTAGCAATTGATGACCCCCAAAATCAGAATGAATTGAAATATTATGTTTGATTTTGTTTGGTGCCTAGTCAGTCGACTGGTCCTCCAATTATTTGATATCAACTGTCAATAGAATGGTATGCCATTTCCAGCCGCTTCTAGCTTGAATTCATGCTTACCTTTGTTCTTCTAAAGTACTAGCACTTCCATGTTGACTTGACCTTGGTGTTAGGAGGTTTTCGAGACCTCCGGAACTTTCTCCTTGCCAAGAAGCTCCTCACTTCTGTGACTTCCTCATGTTTGTTGGCGGGTCCTTGTCGTCAGGACATCATGCACCTTCCTGCCTAGTGATTCATTGGAACTTCCTTTGCTTAGTGTTCGGTCTTTGACTTGTTGAGGCTTCTTTTGCTTAGCGTCCGATCCTCGAGTTTCTGGAACTTCTTTTGCCTAGCATTCGTTCAGGGACTTCCTTGGCATAATGCCCAATCCTAGTGATCCCTGTTAGAACTTTCTACCTTGTCTATACACTTGACATTCATGTGAGACAAATAACATGTCTAATGTAAACATTGGCCAAATATCAACACCATGTGCATGATTGCATCAACAAATATGTGATCTCCAGTTTGGCCTTTGTGATGGTGGAAGGCTTGGGTTTATGGCCTCATTGTTTAGCTTTTGCTAGCTGAAACATGTAAGGTTGTAGGAGTTTTAATTGTGTCATCAGGACTAGTATAGAATAACCTAAACAGAGTAGTTCCACTGAGTTAGATTCAAATCTGCCAAATTCAAGATTTAATTTGGTAGTGAAAACAGTTTTGCCAAAGTGAGTGCAGTTCATCCGAAGGTTGTGCATGTGTGGTCATGTGTATAAAGGTGTATTTGGGATCATTGATAAAGGAGTTAATTAGAGATGCAAGATGGAATTAGAAGAAATGGGCATTTACCAAAGTGGCAATAGGAAACTTCAACAGGAATAAAGTGGCAACTATACTGCAACAGAAACTCAAGGTATAGAGCTCTTCCAATATTAAAAGAGTGAAAGTAGAGAGAAAAAGAATTTTCTTTCTTTTTTTTTTTTTGGGGGGGGGGGGCTCAAGATTGATAGAGTATCAAGAGTTACGAATAATAAGAGAAAATCAATAAGGATTTTGCATCAAATTCCACTTTATAAAAAATTAATTGATATGGTTACAATTATCCATTAATTCTAAAGGTACATGGATATGAGATAAGTGTACTTTGAGATAACCAATTGTGGGAACAACATTTTAATCCATCTTGTATATGTTTAGCTAATGAAAAGCTTAACATGTGTCTAAATAGTTTAGCTAATAGTTGAAACCATGAAGGACATGTTAGATCCACTTGGACATCCTGGCAATATGGAGCATTGTTATTGAACAGACACTTATTTTAAGGTCTAAAAGGAGAGTTGGGATACATGAAAAGAGACTTAAGAAGCATTTGAGACTTGCGACACTGTTCTACAGTAGGCTGGGCAACAACAATCATCTCTTCGAACACTTCAAAAAACAATCATCATTCTAGACTAGATTGCCCAATTCCCTTTTGGCCCCATTTTGCTCAAGCAGCTGCACCAAGTCTTGCAGAGTAGCTTTCCCATAGCCCTCACTACCTGTTAAACCCAAACAATCAAACTTCCAAACAATAAGAACTGTGTACAAAGAGTAAATAACTCTTCTATCTCACCTTATAGATTGAAATATATTCCTAGGTGAAGAAGTGCTACTAGCAGAGCTCAAACCTTTAATTGAGACTTTCTATCTCCTTGATTATTTTTAGCATGTTTTCGCAAGTGTTATAATACCCAACAACAACCAAATATCTTTTAAATTATGGTTTGAACGGTCACGAAAAGTAGTCTGCAGAACGAACTTAGTTAACCTAAATAAAGATCAGGCCAACCTACATAAAGAATTTGACTGTTACGATCCAACAATATTAGGCCAATCTAATAAGTGATTTGGTTGCCACAGCCAACCTTAGGCTGACATACTTTGAAATAAAAAGTTAGCTCTGCAAATTCTACCACTTAGGTTGACCTAACAAAAGGCCTAGGTTGACCTACCTGGTCAATTTCAAAAAAGGATTTGTCTTCTAGGATGTGCTTCTTAGATTGACCTACCTTCATGTACATATGTTAACCTATCAACTAGCTAGGTTAGCCTACCTTCAATCGAAAAGGTAGATATCTAGGATTCTCTTCTAGATCACCCCAACAAACCTGTAGATCACCTTAGAACCCTAAGACATAATTCTAAAGCTATCTAAATCCTTCTCGTTCCTCTTTCCATTTAGCATTGCATGTGTTCAACTTGAAAGCTGATGAAACTAGATCCAAACACATTACTAAATTTCTAAGTATAAATAGACTCAATTAGCTATGCTTTGTAAGGTAACAAATCTTTCATTGACTATCATTTATCTGAACATTTGTCTATCCAAAATGATGTAATACATGAGTTATCTACAGCTGATCTTCAAAGTTGATAACTTACATCAAGGTAGAAGTTCCACATAGTCCCGTGTTTGTCCTATGAATGATTTAATCACACATTGAATGTATTTAAGAAAGATAAGTAAAGATGTCTACAAGTCTATGACAATGATATTAGTTCAAACCATCAAACTTAAGCTTGTTAAACTCAAAAGTCATGTGAAGTCTATTCATAATTAGTTATACCCCATCAAAAAGCCATCACTCTTTTTCATATTTTAGTTTAACTTTAGTTAGATATTGTCTTATGACTCATGTTTGTCCACTCATTTTGCAGCACATATACCTTTGTACTTGTATCCCTTTTTGAATACAACTAGTAAAACAAGGCCATTCGAGTATCTAAGGTTGACCAGCTTGGGAGTTATCGGTGCTCTGGTGAAGGTACCTTCTATTTTCACTCCACCTATGTTGTCTGTTTCAGACAAAGATTTTATTTGATAGCCTTGAATTTTTTGCATTATATTTGCAATTGTATTTACTTGAGAAAGTTATGAACTCATTAATGATCTCAATTGCAGGTAGATGAAACTGAGGTCATTGGATTTCTTCTCCGAACTGAGATAATTCCATTGTGTCTGCGCACAATGGAGATGGGTAGTGAACTCTCAAAAACCGTATGTGATCCAAGTTATAACCTATTATTATTGGAGAAATGTGACAAATTACTGTTACCTCTGCATGTTTTTGTTACATTGCCTTTTTTTTTTTCTTTTTTAATAAGGGAATGTTATGTTTCCACTTCGTGTACATGAACTATATGAATACTAAAAAAACATTGACATGTTGGAACTAAACACTGTACTTATTTGTTATTTTTTAACTTGTATTTTATCAAGCAATACCATTCAATTTTATTAATAGTTTTATCTTGTGTACATGTTGATGTAGAACGTGTGTATTGAACTTATGTGCATACATGTCCATGGATAAATGTGTTGTTCTATGGCTTCTATTATGAATTTTATGACCAAGATGCAAGATTTTCAGTATTTAGTTGGTAACTTGTAATGTGCTTATCTAAATTGGTAGTATTTGTGAAATCTCATTTCAATTTGGTATCTTGTCCTTTTTGTAGGTTGCAACTTTTATTGTCCAGAAGATATTGTTGGATGATGTGGGGCTTAGCTACATTTGTGCAACTTCAGAACGATTTTATGCTGTAGGCCAAGTCCTTGGATCCATGGTCACATCACTTGCTGAAAGACCATCAGTGAGATTACTGAAGCATATAATTCGTTGTTACCTCAGGCTTTCAGAGCACCAAAGGTATGCTTTGTTAGGCATGCTTTTTAGCTGGTAGAAAGGTGCCTTTGGATGTCCAAGATTAAAACCTCTTTTCTTCAATAAGTTTGTGATGCTTATTGAAAGTTTTATCCCAGTTGATAGTTTGTCTAAAATGTCACACATGCTAATCAAACAACTTAATTTGTTCATTCGCAGGGCATGTGAAAGGTTGATCAATTATCTTCCTGATATTCTAAAAGATGGTTCAATTAACAGTTATCTCCATGTAAGTGTTGTTGCTACTTCTCTTTCTTTTTCTTTTTGAAAATAATAAAGATAATTGGTGACCTAAGCTCGCCAAAATGTATTTATGAGTGATATATTTCCACAAATACAAGAATGACATTCTAAATCCACAAATTAGAAAAGAAAGGAATTCGAGAAATAGAATACTTGTACAAGTAAGTCCTAGCCTCAAAACATGGAATGTCAAAGGAATGGTGGAGACCGCTATCAACCAACTAGTATAAACCACCACCTATCCCTGTATAACCACAGAATTTCTCTTAAATAGGATTGCACACTTGTATGTAACCAACCTATTCAATTTATGCAATACAGCATTATATGAACATCGACTGGGCATCCAACATTTGAGCAAGTATGTTTAGAATTTTCAAAGGGATTCTAATGGGCGTAATGCCTTCATTTCTCCATTTGCTCTACCATAAATAAGCTTTCTCTGTGAGAAGAATGAACAATCCAGAAAGAGGATAGTTCCGCCTGAGTCCCTTTAAGCACCAGAATTAGATGTTTACACTGAACCAATATCTTGCTCTTGTGACACTAACCAGAGAATCTCAGAAGCATACGTGGTACTCTTTTGCATCTATTCCTTACAAAAAGGCAAACTGGAAATTGCTAGTTTGCTTTTTTGTTACGTGTTGTAAGCTCTTTGCCAACACTTCCGATGCAATTAATGTTCTAGAGTCATGTGATTTAAAATCTTGCAGTGTGATAGGTCCATCTTTTGGGAGCCCAGGGTAAATATTATTAATTATGTCCATTTTTTTTGCCAAGAAACAATAGAGTGAACTTGGATTTCTTAACATGCAGGATGGTTTTTCAAAGAAAATTAATGGCTAGCAGTTCTAGCTTATTAGAGACATTTATACAATACCTTCAGCAGCAGTAACTTGGATATAGAAATCAGCTAAATGATGTTTCCAATAGATGGCTAGCAAGAAACTATAAAAGGTGCTACCAATTGAGTTCCCTACCAATTGGTCTACTAGCTGCATTATAGTATAGTTAAGCTTAGCATGAATTTTCAATCTACCATCATAGAAACAAAGGCCCCTTGGGTCTGTTTTCATCACCCCCATTACTTCATTAACTGAAAAGTTATTTGTATCTCCTTTTAGCTAGCTCTAGAATTCCATTCCTAAAGCAAATCATCCCACTTCTTAGAACATATCAAATAGAACGGTCATTCATTCTTATTGTTATTTCATACCTAGGGATCCATAAAATGTACAACAATCTTTGAATTAGTGTTCCCAATGATTGGATATTGTTTGATGCCCACTGAGATCTAACTGACACTGACAGCTGAAAGAGGTGTGAGTGATTGTTGAGGCTGCCATGAATAACATTTCAGCCCATCTAGGTGCTGAGTAGCCAAAGAATAGATGCTCTATCAAACATAAATGATAATCTGAGAACAGAAGATAAATAACGTAGTGCAATGATCCTCTTTTCTGGTTGAGTTTCACTTTTGTATTCACTTTACTTTGCAAAACTAGTTATGCAAGAATTTGAAATTTCTACTAGCTAAAGAGTGCTGAACAAAACCATTAGATCCTGTCAAACAGCTGTCACAGCCTGTACAGATTTGACAAGCTGTGAACAAATTTCACAGCTTGTATAGCTGTGTCAAATAGCTGTTGTGAATTCACAGCTTGTACATAAATAAAATAACTGTGAGCTCAAAGTAGGAAATCAAGAGATTTAGTTAGAAATATATTAATTTCTTATATATAGTATAATTAATTTTCTATTCTCTCTTCTATTGTAATGTTATATACAATGGATAATTTCCATTCTGAATGTAATACAATTTTTGAGTAATATCATTTCTATCCACATTTTTTACATGGAATTAGAGCTTTAGTCTTTATTGCTAATTCTCTTTTCTATATTTCTTCATCATGGCTGATTCTCAAACAACCATTTCTAACAACCCTACACAATCTATTGTGTTTAATGATAGTAGTTTAGTCCAGAAAATTGGTGATCTGCAGAATATTCAGGCTTCCAATCAACTCAATAGGAAGAACTATTTGAAATGGTCTCAGGTTGTTCGTAGTACTTCAAAAGCAAAGGGAAACTTAGCCATATCCTTGGGACAGGACCTGCCATCGACTAATCCAATTTTTAAGGCATGAGATGAAGAAGATTATGATTATGTCTTGGTTATGGGATTCCATGGAACCATCCATCAGTGATACATGTATGTTTCTCTCTATTGCTCATGAAATTTGGGATTGCATTATCCGCACTTACTCAAAAGCCCGTAATGCTGCCCAAGTTTATGAACTCAAAGTCAAAGCAGGTGCTAATAAGAAGGGAGATAAATTAGTCATTGAATATTCCATGGTTTTACAAAATTTATGGCAAGAACTCGATTACTACCAAGTAATTGAGATGTAATGTGCTTCAGATGCTGCTGTTTTGAAGAATTTTATTGAAAAAGAGAATGTATATGATTTTTTGCCGGTTTAAATCCTGAATTTGATCATGTTCGGATCCAAATCATTGACAAAGATTGCATATTGTCCCTAGTAGAGGTGATTTCTCTACTCCTGGCTGAAGAAAGTCGACGAAGTGTGATGCTTGAGTGCTAACCCTAGATTAGCCCTTGCTGCCAAAATTGACTCGCAGGAGAAAGATGTATGACACGACATCGATTAAAGACAATAAGTCCATCTTTAGTGCAACTACAGTAAGAAACCTTGCCACACCAAAGAGACATGTTGGAAACTACATGGTAAACCACCAAGTCGAGAATGGGGAAGCTGTGGGGGGCAACACAAATCTCAAGTACACCTGATCGAGCAATCTCATATTAAAGACAACTCAATCCTTGGTAGATTCAACAGTGTAGAAATTGAGAAACTTCGAGGATTGTTGGGTTCCCTTGATAAACCGTCTGGCGCATGCTCTTTGACTCTCTCAGGTACCCCCTCACTCTCTTCTTGTATGAATTTCTCAAACAATTTGTTTGATAACTCATGGATAATAGACTCCGGTGCTACATACCACATGACCCCCAATTTTCAAAATTTTCACACTTATAATGCCAGCCCAAGAACAGAAAAATTATAGTAGCCAATGGATCTTTAGCCACTCCTGCTGGTTTTAGAAATGTTCATCTTACTCTTAACCTTATCCTCAAAAACATCCTCCATGTACCAAAATTGTCTGCCAATCTTGTTTCCATTCAAAAATTAACTACTGAACTTCACTGTCATGTCATTTTTTTCCTCTTTTTGTCTTTTCCAGGATCAGGACTCGGGGAGGAGGATTGGACTTACTAAGGAACATAGTGGTCTTTAATACTCCACTAAGAAGAATAATTTGTATCCTTTCATAGTTCTTCCAATAAGGACAATATTTGGTTGCATCACAAACGTCTTGGTCATCCCTCTTTTAGAGTTTTAAAGGTCATGTTTTCTCATCTTTTTTCAAGAATTGGATGTTTATGAATTTCAGTGTGATGTTTGCGAATTGGCAAAACATTCTCGTGTACCCTTTCCTATTAGTAATAAAAGTTCTACTCCTTTTCATTTAATTCATAGTGACATATGGGGTTCTAATATTCCCAATATTTCTAGGGCTCGATGGTTTGTCTCCTTAATTGATGATTATACTCGGGTTACATGGGTGTTTCTCCTCAAACAAAAATCTGATGTTAATATTATTATTCCTAATTTTCACTCAATGATTCAAAATCAATTTGGAGTGAAAAATCAAAAGTGTTAGAACCAATAACGTTAGAGATTACTTCAACCAAACTTTGTCCTATTTCTAATCCCAGGGGATTATTCATGATTCATCTTGTGTTTATGCACTCCAATAAAATGGAATAGCAGAAAGGAAAAATGGACACTTAACACTACTCGTGCTATGCTTTTCCACAACAATGCCCCTAAATCCTATTGGAGAGAGGCTATCCTTGATGCCACATACATGATAAACAGACTTCCTTCACATGTCCTAGATAACAAGAGTCTCATGCAACTCCTCAATAGGTTTTATCCTCATTTCTGAACCACAAATGGACTTACTCCTAAGTTTTTTGGGTGTACTGCTTTTGTTCATATCCACAGTCCACTTCGAGGTAAACTAGATTCTTGTGTCATCAAATGTGTCTTCCTTGGGCATTCATTTACTGAAAAAGGGTATAAGTGTTACCACCCTTCATCTCAAAAGTTTTACATCTCGGCTGATGTTACCTTCTTTGAACATACCCTGTTCTTCTCCAAGTCCTATCCTCAGGGGGAGATTTCAATGACAAAAGATAGCACTTGTGAGTGATTTGAACCCATTAACACTCTTGATCTTCCTCCTACTCTAGTTCGTATCGAATCACCTTCTATTCCATCTAGTGAGTCTCCTCCTAGTGATACTCCAAGTATCCCTATAGTGTATTCAAGGAGAAAGGCCGCTCCAGAATTGATTCAAGTCCAAGAACCTCAAACACAAACCTTCGACCCTGATGCTGGGATCATGGTAAGTTCTAACCCACCTTTACAATCTACTAAATCCACTGACCTAACAGATAGCCTTGACCTTTCCATTGCTACTAGAAAAGGTACTAGAGAATGCACCAAACACCCTCTCTATCCTTTATCTTACTATGTTTCTCTTAAACATCTATCACCAACTCACAAAAAATTCATTGCGAGTCTAAATACCATGACTATTCCTAATACTATTTTTGAAGCATCGTCAAACAAGGAATGAAGGGATGCTATGAGGGAGGAAATGGATGCATTAGAAAAGAATAAGACATGGGAGGTTGTTGAGAAGCCAAAGGGGAAGAATATTATTGATTGTATGTGGATTTTCACATTAAAATATAAAGCAGATGGATCTCTTGAGATATATAAAGCTAGGTTAGTGGCAAAAGGTTATACTCGGACTTATGGGGTAGATTATTAGAAGACCTTTGCTCCGGTTGCAACTCACACTTTAACTGGCAACTCTTGGTGGTAATATGGTGACATGGAGGAGCAAGAAATAAAATGTGGTGGCAAGATCATTTGTAGAATCAGAATTTAGAGCCATTACTTAAGGATTATGTGAACTACTCTGGTTGAAGATTATTTTGGATGATTTTAAAATTAAATGGGAATACCCCATAAAACTCTATTGTGACAATAAGTCAGTTATAAATATTGCTCATAATCCTATTCAACATGATAGGACTAAGTATATTGAAATTGATAGACATTTCATTAAGGAAAAATTGAAAGAAGGATTAGTGTGTATGTCATATGTCTCGTTAAAATTACAATTGGCTGATGTATTAACAAAGGGACTAACAGTTCTAGATTTCACGATCTCATAGTCAAGTTGGGAATGAAAAACATTTATTCCTCAGCTTAAGGGGGAGTGTCAAATAGTTGTCACAGCCTATATAGATTTGCTAAGCTGTGGATAATTTTCATAGATTGTATAGCTGTGTTAAACAGCTGTGAATAGATTTCATAGTTTGAACAGAAATTAAGGGATTTAGTTAAAAGGATATTAATTTCTTATATACAGAATAATTAGTTTCCTATTCTCTTTTTTATTGTAATGTTGTATATAATGGGTAATTCCCATTCTGAATGTAATACAATTTTTGAGTAATATCAATTCTATCCACATTTTTCACAGATCTCTGTGTGCGTGTGCGCACGTCAAAGCTTCATTAATAACATCCTTTCAGCATTCCATGTAGTGCAATGATCCTCCTTTAACTCCGTACACGATGAACCAATCATGGTCGGTCACAAGTCTGGATAAAGGAGGGTTGCATTAGGTTGCCAGCCAGCATTAAAACTAAGACAAATATTCAATGAATGAGTCCATTAAACTATTGTGCTAATTTTATGTCCTTCCCTGGAAGGAACGCATTACAGGTCCAATTGTAATGTCTCGGAAAGGACCGCTACGTCTTCAGAATTCGGGTGTAGTAATAAATATGCAAGAGTTATAGTTACAGGTCCCAGTGTAACGTATTCGTAAGGACCGCTACATCTTCATGAGAACTTGGATATCGTGTTAAATATGTAAGAGTTCTCATATAGGTTGGATAAGAATAAATAGTATAGAAAAATTATATAGTCTAATATTTAGAACATGGAACATAGGAAACCCTCATTGGTAAATCAATGGAGGTAGTAGACGCGATGATTAGGAGAAAAATTTATATTTTGTGTATATAAGTAGGCGAGAAGACAAAGATAATAGAGAACTCGAATTTTAAATTATGATACATGAAAGAGTAAACAAGAAATAGAGTGAGTATTGTTGTAGATAGTTTGTTAAATGATGAAGTTGTTGGAATAATTAGAAAACAAGATAGAATTATAGCTCTCAAGATAGTAGTGGTGAAATAAACTATGAACGTAATTAACATATATGTATCTCAATTAAGATTAGCTGAAGCTACTAAATTAAAGTTTTGGGACAACCTAGATGAAGTATTATAAAATATTCCACCAAATAAAATGATTTTAATAGGAGACGATATAAATGGGTATGTCGGAGTGAAAAATGAGGAATATGAGAAGGTACATGGAGTTATATGTTTGGAACGAGAAATGAAGAAAGAAAAACTATATTAGATTTTGCGATAGCATATGACCTTATATTAGCTAAAACATTTTTTAAGAAAAAGAACACTTGGTCATGTTTAAAAAATAGGAATAATAAATCATAAATTGACTTTATTATGGTTAGAAAGAAAGATAGAAAAATTTATAAAGATTGCAAGGTCATCTTTGAAGAAATTTTAACTATTCAACATAGGTTAATAGTGTTGAATATACGCCTCAAGTATAGTATAAATAGAATGAAAATATATAAGATCCATAAAATTAAGTTGTGAAAGTCAAAGGATGGAAAACAAAACATATTTAAGGAGAATGTAGTAGTACAAATATTAGGTGAAAGTTAAAAATAATACGATATGTGATAAGATAATATCAAAGTTAAAAATAATATGATATGAGATAAGATAGAATCAAAGTTAAAAATAATAGCTAAGAGTGTACTTGGTGAGTCAAAGATACATACACCAAGTAAGAAATTTTTGTGTTGGAATGATAAAATACAAACGAAAGTGAAGGAAAAATGAACAACTTAAGGAATTGTATTTTTGTAAGAACAAAATTTTTTTAAAAAAATATACAATAGTTAAGAAAGAGACTAAGAAAGTAGTGAATGAAGCAAAAAATGAAACTTTTGAATGATTATATCAAAAATTGAATATAAAAGAAGGGAAAAGACATATTTATAGAATAGTCAAAGTGAGAAAAAGGAAGACAAGATATTTTATCTAAATAAAATGTATTAAACATGAATGTAATAAAATACTAGTAAATGATGGAGAAATAAAAGATGAGTGGAAAGAATATTTTCATCATCTTTTTAATAAAAATTTAGCTGACCAACTTAACTTAGGTAATTTATTGTAAAATTCAAATTTTAGAAGTAGAACAAACTTTAAATGAGATGTACAATGAAAAAGTTGTTGCATTATATGATATTCCGATAAAGGTATGAAATTCTCTAAGGAAATAATTTATTGAATGATTTACAAAATTATTTAATATGATATTGAAAATGGAAAAAATATTTGATCAATGGCGGGTAAGGACTCTAGTTCCCTTATATAAGAACAAGTGAGACATATAAAATTGTGCAAACTATATGAGTATTAAACTAATGAGTCATACCATGAAATTTTAGGAAAGAGTAATAGAATAAAAATTAAGGAGAAATTACTTTGGTGCTTGAAAGGTCGACAGTAGAAGTTATACATCTTCTCAGGCAAATAATTGAAAAGTATCGGGAACAAAAATAAGATCTACACATCGTTGACTTAGAAAAAGTTTATGATAGAGTCGCGAGAAATTATATGGAGATTTTTTAAAGAAAAGAGGTGCTAATGTAACCTATATTGAACTAATTAAGGATGTGTATGAATAAAACTTAACTGAAGAATTTCCAATAAAAATTAGATTATATCAAGGATTAACTTTAAGTATCTATCTTTTTATATAAATTATGAACGAACTCACTAGATACATTTAATGTATTGCACCGTTTGTAAATATTATTTTGGTAAATGAGACATGTGAAGGAGTAACTATTAAACTAGAATTTTGGCAGGGAATATTAGAAGCGAAAGGTTTTATACTTAGTAGAGTAAACACAGAATATATAGAGTTTAAGTTTTGCAATATTAGACGTAATGAGACAATTATTAAGATAGAAGATGACAAATTATACTGAGAGTTTTAAATATTTAGAATTATTTTTGTAAAATGGAGGGATTGAGAGAAATGTCTTATATAGAATACAAGCAGGATGATTGAAAAAAAGGAGAATGTTAGATTTTTATATGATCGTAAAGTACCTACCTCTAAAACTTAAAGGGAAGTTATATAAAATAACGATTATACCTGCTATGTTATATGACGCTAAATGTTAAACTATGATTCGAGTATATGAGTAGAAGATATGAGTTGTATAAATGAGGATGTCAAAGTAGATGTGTGGACATATGAAAATGGACAGAATAAGAAATGAGAGTATTAGAGAAAGTCAGAGTTGATCTATTGAGGAAAAACACTAAGAGACATGTTTAAAATAACACAGACATGTACTTAAACAACCAATAAATGTTTCAGTTAGGTGATTGAAATTATGACAAATACTCACATCAAATGATGAAGAGTAACACCAAAAAAGACTTGGTTAGTAATAATAAAATAAGATAAAATTTATTTTAAGCATAGTTGATGAAATAGTACGGGATATAGTCCAATGACGTAAAATGATCCTTATAGCTGATCTCATGTATTGGAATAAGATTTGGTTGTTATTATTGTATGGACCAAGTTGCTCCACACTTCTAATTAGCTCAAACATATCTTGGCTATTGGTGGGTTTGTTGAAAGTTAGACCCATTGCAGGCTGAGAAAAAAAGAAAATATCTTTAAAGTGAACCCTTTAAGAATTGCTGAATAAAGAAATAGTAAGTTATCTTTTATTACCTCCCAAGCTCCTTTTAGAATTTTATTTGAGCTTGCCTAGTTATAGTGTTGATGGTCAGTTTACTTCAGTAAAAAGGAACCAAATTGGAGGGAAAGGAAAGAGAACAAGAAACTATTCCACTGTTCACTAAGATGGCCTGTGAAATAGAATGTAGTGATAATTGAAAGAAGCACTTTGTCAATAATAATAAGAAGAAATATTTGTTAAACGAATCATCCAACTTCAGCCATTGCATTTCAAATAACCATTCATCTGTGAATAACTCTTTAGACAACTCAAATCTTTAAGCAACTTTCGTTCAATCTTTAATTTGAACCTATTCATTTTGCATAATTTTAGTTTCCTTGTTAGCATGTTAGACATATGAATACTCTAATGGATTTATATTTATTCATTTTTTGGTAGTAAACATGTCGTTAAATCTTTTGAGTGCCTGTAGGATGATCCTGGAACTCGACATTGGCTTCAACAACTACTACACAATGTTAACACAGCAAACCGAGCAACTAATCATCAGGGACGACTTGATCACATTATTGGAAGTTAGGATGTTAAGCTTGGACGAATTTGATTCAGTTATAGTTATCCCCGTTTGTTTGTTTTTTCTTTTGCAAATTAGCATTTTAGGTATGATACATAATTTATCTCGTCATATTTTTTGTAACCTCTATTTTTTTGCCCTACTGGACGGTGCAAATATTAACCATTTCTTGGAGATAAGTTAAGGATAAAATTGTAATTAATCCTGAAATTATTGAAATTAAGCGGACATGAGATTTGTGCTCTTAAGTGTTATGCCAAATGACTTTTTTTTAATTAAAATTAAAATATCAATAAATGAATTAAAGGATATATATATATGAAAATGATATTTTCCATTCATGCTATTTTTTTTATTTATTAATGGTAAATTATATATCATCAAGAAGAAAAGGTACAATTGAACATGTGTCCAAAGATAATCATTTATTTCTGATGAAATATCAGATCCGAGTATTTATTTAAGGTATGAAAGCCATATACATGTATATGTACTCTTATGGTATCAATCCCAAAAAGCAGTCACCGTAAATAAAAGCTCAAATACCAACCATTCGCCTAAACACATGTTAGACCATCAAACTCAAATACCTATCAACCAACCAACCAAGCAATCATACTGGGACCTTTGCAATGTTCGCCCTGTCACTGTGCACTTTGTTGGTGTTGGATGTACCAGCTAATCAAAGATAGTTTTGATAATTACAAAGAGTTCAAAGTTAAACTGTGTTGTTTTCTAATGAGCTTACTTGAGTGTGTAGATAAGTCCTAATTGAGGCTAGACAAAGAAGTCTTGGTCAAGGGATTGAGTATGAAGTCCTGGTTGAGTGTACTGGGCATAAGACTTGGCAGATCGAGGACATCGGGTGGAATTTTTGGGGTCATGGACACCATGCAAAAATTCTAGGCGTGTTGAGGATCGAACGTCTAGTGGAAGTCTCGGAGGTCAAGATGAGATGTTGAGCAAAAGTCTAAAGAAGTATTTAACAAAAGGTAAACTCTTATGAGAGTAGGTGAGGACGCGTTCTCCTCTGAGGAAACAGTATGTATCGATTCGACTTAGGGTTTCATAGAAAATCTAAAAGTCAGGCTCGAATAGTCCATGACTATCAAATAATATTGTTTTTATTATTCTATTTTTTTTGTGCTAACTTTGTGACGTAGAAAACATAAAGCCTAGAAGTGCTGATCCAGGCGCTTGGATGGATCTAGGTGCCTCAGGCCGATACATGCGCTTGAATGGTATTCAGGTGCCTTTATCATCTAGGTGCGCAGTAGAGGGAGGTGAGGTGGCATATTTCGGTTGGTTAGCACACGTCAGATCCAAGTGCCTCAAAGGGATTGAGGTGCTTGGGGTGAGATAGAATCGACCTGGAGGAGCTCCACTCAGTGCTCGCTACTTCAGTAATTAAGGCACCTTAAAGGGATAGAGGCGTTTGGAAGAGGATAAGCTGTGACAAGCTCGGATCATATCAGTTTTGATCTAGGCACCTCAAAGGTAGAGAGGTGCTTGGATCATTTTTTATAAGGAGAGTCAAAGCAGAGCCAAACTAATCAATCACTGCTAACAATTTTAATGCTTAAACGAACTATGCGTTGCCCAAAACATTGACTACGACATTGCAACGTTGCTCCGACATCTACGCCCTACACTAGATCTTTCTATTTGTCAATATATTTAATTTAAAGTAAAAGTTATACTTTCATATTTAGATTTTGTAATCTTTGAATTGTTAGTGGATTGCTCAACAAAAGCGATCCATGATCATAAGCTTTGGAGCAGGAGTTGTTAAAGGCTTCGAACCAAGTAAAAGAAACTTATGTTAGCTTTGTTATCTATTTGCGCTATGCATTTAAATCGAGTTTTATGAAAAACATGAAAAAGTTACGAGCGCTATTCATCCCCTCTAGTGCACTTTTCGATATTTTAATTGGTATCAGAGTGAGGTCGCTCTGAATTGATAGAACTACCATAAGAGGTTTTTTTATTTTCAACTTTCGTAATTAATCAGAATCGGAACAATCACCTCTTCTGATATTTTTTTCATTCAAATTTTTTCGTTCTCAAAATTGGTACAACACCACTCAAGCTAACTTATTTTTTTCTTCTCTTCCCGCACTAATAAACCCAAGATCAAGTCTTGGAATATTTCGGTTTTTGTGTGTGCAAGATTTTAAATGGCCCATTAAGAAGGGTGCATCACTGCATGTCCGCCTCTTTTCTTCGGCGAGGACTTTGACTACTGGAAGGGTCAAATGAAGTATCATCTGAAGATTCAGGTGGAAATGTAAATCATAATCCAAATTGGACTCACATTTCCCACCGAATATGGAGTAACTGTTCCCTGTGATAAGTGGAACTCA
Source organism: Zingiber zerumbet (assembly GCA_037833815.1). Taxonomy (NCBI): domain Eukaryota; kingdom Viridiplantae; phylum Streptophyta; class Magnoliopsida; order Zingiberales; family Zingiberaceae; genus Zingiber; species Zingiber zerumbet. The sequence goes on along the minus strand of JBBMJZ010000122.1, from coordinate 13,187,989 downwards.
CCAACAAAGAAAAAGATCGAGGTCGACGCCAAGGAAACTTAGACACTCCAGTGCGACCTAATCGAAGAAGAACTAAATTGAGTCAGTCCTTTCAATAGTGCCAGGGACTTTTGGGAGAAACTGATTGAGTTACATGAAGACACCTCCGATACAAAAGTAAGTAAAAGATATTTAATTTTAAATAAATTATATAACAAAAAAATACTGGAAGGAGAATCCGTAAGCTTGCTCCATGCTTGAATTCAAGATCTCCTCAATGGTCTTTGCATAATCGGTTAGAAAGTGGAGAATCACGACATTATAAGGTATGCCCTAAACGCTTTTCCAAGGAATACTTTCTAGGTATTTATGGTAGATGCTTAAGTTTTTAAGGATATTTCAATTATTAAATTAGATGAATTGTTTTCTAAATTTAAATTTCATGAATAAACTAATGCTACTTCGATCGAGAGAGGTATTGTGTTGCTTGCAGGAAAACTCACAAATAAGAAATCGAAGCCCAAGTACCAACTCAAACTCGAATATGACGAATTGGATTCCGATGACGACGAGATCACTAATGAACTAGTGAATCTGGTTCAAAAATTATATAAAAAGAAGAAAGGATTCACCAAACACGAGATCAAAAAGGTGATTCAAATTAAAGACAAGAAGTCAAGTCTGAACACAAGTACACAAGGAAAAGGAAAATCAGGCGTAATTTGTTACGGTTGCAACAAAAAGGGGCACTTTAAGTCAGCATGTCCGAACCTAAAAGGAGAAAAGAAGCAAAGGAGAAAGAAGACGTAAGGCTACTTGGAACGAATCATTATAAGAAGAATCAGAAGAAGAGGAACAAGCTCAAGCAAGCTTTCTTGTGCTACATGCATAGGAATAAGTGGTTGAAACTGAGTTTGAGTTCTAAACCAGATTTGAATCCGAAGCCTAGTCTAAGAGAAGACACGGATCCGTATCTATTTCAGATGATCCAAACAATGAGGTTCACTGATGTGATAAAACGTAAGTGGATGGTCGTCGTCAAATAATAAAATTTATATGTCGATCCCACGAGGACTGAAACTTAAATGCTAGTTGGTTTTATACTTCGAATTTAGATAGACAAAATCGATAAGTGTTTGTTTTGAGATTTTCAACTAAAATGTGAAAGTAAAAGAAAGTAAATTGAGGAAGTCTTACTTCAATGAATGTTCTAGGTCGTTCATTGTAATGGTGAACGTTGTGTTATGAATTTGCCCTTCCCTAGTTCTTTACTTATATAATTGCAGGACAATCTAAATTACTACCAAATACCACCCCATGATGGTGTATCGGAGTACTTCCCCTGCCAGTAACCAAGTATGCTATCAAGTGAAGAAGTAATTTAGAGAGTACGAATTTTCAGTAGAGTACCTCCTGTCACAAGGTCTCCCCAGGGGGTTTATGTCTCTAGATTATGTAGGTCATTTTCATAGCATATGTTAGGGGAAACCCATTAGGTCAAGTGATCGACTTGTCCATACATAGAATTGTTCTCCCTTTGGAGGTTACATTCCATATAGAAGGATAGTTACCATAGATACTCAACTCTAAATAAGTATCCTAAGACTATGCCGAGCTATATCGGAGTGTACACTCAGAAGAGACAACAAACTTTGCATCTATCCAATGAAAATTTAGGTTCATGCTTAGACGCAGATATAGACACATAGCAATGTATCTATTATAGAAATGGAGATCTATGCATACAAAAATACAATCTAGATAGATAAATTCATGTCCTTAAAGAAAGTCTTCTTACAAGCATTTCATCGAACATAATATATGCATACAAGCTTGATCAAATAAGGGAATTGGTCGTTCAATAGAGTTTACAACATCCACATATTACAGTTACTTTCTATGTCATAGAACAGTTTAAATCTACTCCATAATAGCTAGAAATGCAATCCAAAGACTCATAATAACAGAAATCCAAGAGGAGGAGGAAATCTTATCCTTTGATGTCGAGTTAAGCCTTTAGATGTCGATCACATTCCTTGGGTGTATGTGTTAGTTAGAGCTCTCGAGCCAATCATTTGATAATTGTATGGACTCATTGTATCATATTCTTGTATATATATAAAAGGTATTTGGTTTTTGGTTATTATGCTTACTTGTATTGGTGCCAAATAAACTAAGTATATTAACGTCCTTGAGTAGAAGGTTCTTACCTATATCAATCGATTGGTTGAATCGATAGTGAGATGATATAGGGAACACT
>JBBMJZ010000122.1:13149095-13178635 GCA_037833815.1 Zingiber zerumbet | reverse complement strand
ACCAAGAAAACCAAAGCGGATCTGTAAGAATTACCTTATAAGATAAACTTCGGCGAAATATTCCAAAAGAAACTCGAACTCCGATGAAGAACCCCTCGGGTCAATGAGGGATCAATGGTTCAACGAAGAATCTCCTCCTCGTGTGCACCACGAGAACAATCTAGCAAAGCGTTAGTGACCTAAGACCAGGGTTGGAATCCTTGGCTAGGCCCTCCGATGCTCAAGTCAATATCCTTGTCTTCGGGAAGAAGAAGAAGAAAAATAAAATTAGGGTTTGCTTCTGATGTCATGCGTACCTAGCCAATGGAGAGGATTCCCCTTTTTATACCACCTAATTTAACCTCCATAGTCATGAGGTGGACCCCGATTTGTTAAAGTTTGTTAGGAGATGTCGTAAGTTCAACCTGCAAAAATAGTTTAAGGAATCTTTTTTGTACCCAGATGTACTTTCTTTGTCGTTTAGTGCACCTACAGAAACTTCCAGAAATTGTCTCCCGCCAATTTACTCAAGCTTTTATATAATCATATATTATTCTCATTTTACTCAGGTATCACACATTAGATTAGTATTGACCATCTATGTTCAAAGAGTATCGATCAACATCCTTTGCTCAATCAGGCTAAATATTTGTGTCTGGTCGACATTCGTGTGGCCGATAATAAATTAGGAATCGTATAAGATTGAAGGCCTTTATGGTTGATCGACCCTATATTCTCGGTCAGTTATTTGTGCTTGGCCATCTGTTTCGATCGGCTAGTGATTTCGTCTGACCTTATACTCTCGGTCGGTTCTTAATACTCGGCCGAGTTGTGCTTGGTCGTTCTTACATGTTCAACCAGTCTGTTGTATTTAGCCAATATAATATTCTTGACCAAGCTTGATTTGCTGAGCATATACGTGCACTGTTACTCGATCGGTTTTCCTCAGCCGACCATCTATTCTCGCCTAGTCTTATCTTGCTGAGCGTATACAAGCACTGTCGATCGATCGACTCTCCCTTGGTCGGCCATATATTCTCACCCAGTTTTATCTTGCCGAGCGTATACGAGCACTGTCGCTCGATCGACTTTCCCTCGGTCGGCCATATGCCCCCGACTGGTCTTATCTTACCGAGCGTATACGAGCACTATCGCTCGATCGACTCTCCCTCGGTCGGCCATATATTCTCACCCGGTCTTATTTTGCCGAGCATATACTAGCACTGTCACTCGATCAACTCCCCCTCGGTCAGCCATATGCTCCCGACCGGTCTTGTCTTACCGAGCATATACGAGCACTGCCGCTCGATCGATTTTCCGTCAGTCGGACATATGTTCCCGATCGGTCTTATCTTGCCACTTTTAGCCTTCCTTATCTTAATATCCCCCTTTTCTCTCCTATAAAGGATCCATTCCTCATAACCTATCAGTATCCATGCCAAGTAGTCTTCAAGACGACATTATAAGCCACAAATTGTCTCTCCGTTTGGTACTAGCCAAATTGAGGAGACGACACGAGAGAAGAGAAGAGAAAGTCGGTGGCACAAACTTGTAGTTGATGGTAACACAAGAAAATATAGCCAAAACTTTGAACGGTAGAAGAAAGAAGGGCTAGCCAAGCAAGTTGGTCAGCTGCACAAGGGAATGTCGGCCAAGCAATAGGCCGGAGTTGTTGTTGGGTGGTGGTTCTTGAAGATGGGCTACGACTCCTTGAGGTGGGAGGCAACATAAGCACAAGAGGAGGAAAACCCTAGATTGGATTAATTATTTATTGTTCTATGGAGAAGTATTTATATATCTTTTCATTAAGACTTGAGGAGAAAGTCAAAATCCAAGTCCAAGCCTAAGCATAAACTCGCATCATATGTGTTGGCTTAATTCACCTACAAGAGGTGTGAACCAAAACCAAACTCATGTCTCATGAGTAGGCCTAACTTTCCTACAATAGGTATGGCTCATTAGCAATTCCATCATGACAAATACTTTCCATACTTGTCTTTTGTGTGGTCCAACGAAACTTAATCTCTTTCTCTCTTTGAGAATCTTTTTTTTTCTATCTTACTCTTAGATCTTTAACAAGTATTCATAGTGTATGTGACCAAATAGATTACGATTATGTTAGTCACCCATAATTAACCATTAATTATGAATCGATCATGAATAGCACTTAGTAATACATCATGGCCCCCAATTAACCAAAAAATCACAGTTGATTTCAAAACATCTTTTAAACCCTTAAGCAGCTATAGTTTTCCAATGTCTTTGTTTCTTGTACTCATCTTATATCTACTTAGTTTAGGACATTATCTAGGTGTTAGTCCCCACTAGGCTGACTACATCACACTTATCCCAAGTTATAGTTTTTGTCCTATGACTTCAAATTATTTAAAAATATATGTCCAAGAAGACCATCCTCTTGGCGTGTATGCTTTGGCCAAAGACTTATGAATAATAATTATGAAATAGGTCATAGAGTATACATATTTTTATAAAAAAGAGTGGTGAATTCTCTATGAGCTATTCAAACATGTTCGGATACACCGATTTATACCCAATCATCCTATATCTACACCTCCTAGAAGACACCCTACTAAGATGTCAAAGTATAAGCATTTATGATCAAGATAACTTGAATACCTCAAGTCTAAGGAAATTTACACTTGATTTGCAATGAGATCTTCATGGACATATAAAGAATTATATGAAGTCTCATAGCAGGTCACTTCTAATGAACTAGTTATCCATAACTAGCATCAACATGTTAACTTTCAACATTCTAATGATTCTAGCCAGCGAAGATCGGATGCTTGATAAACCAAGGAATATAACATATGTTATTCTTATAGAATTGACGATATCCAATCACATCAATTCATCAACTAGGAAAGTTTCAATATGTATATAATTATACATGATAAGTTATATATTCACTAATTATGATCCAACATAATTTTTCTCATACTATGCATTGTATTGTGAAGTTCATTAATTGAATTTAAGATCAAATCACATGAATATAAGATGCACACTCAAATAAAAAAGTTTATTTATCAAATAAATAATATAATATTAAAGGTAATTGTCTTTAAAACACCTCTCAAATATAATAACTTTCTGTCGTTTCTTAGCCCAAACAAGGCTTGGAATAGCTTGAGCCTGCCGAGATTGAGCCTCCACCCAAACCTCTATTTCAGGTCCAGTTGTCTTGGGAGGCTCTATCAGATCGATAATTGGAGTCCACATCTCAATCATAGCAAGAACTAGAATTGTGGTGATAGAAACCTTAGTCTCAACCACAGTTATTGAGATCTCGGCAATCCCACCCAAAGCTATTGTAGCTATAGACTCGTCCCTAAGGGGAGAATGAGGTATTGACAATTCAAATGATCCTTCAGCTACATCTGATGGGGCCCATATGTTATCCATAGAAGTTAAATCCCACTTCAATTTCTTGCTTATTGATGTGTTATACATGATTTAACCTATAAAAATAAGAAAAGTTAGTTAGTTACAAGGGAAATTTAACTAAAAAAAAAACTTACTCAAGCAGTCATCCAGCGCCATTACATTTGGGCTTGGTCTAGCCAGGTGAAGCAAGGCTTCGTTCTTTGCTAAAAGGCTATCATTGAACTTTAGCTCAGATAGGATCTTGATCGTATCCAAATACATTGGTTTTAACATGTAGTCACCCAATAATGGTGTATCTAGTTGATCATCTAGCCAGGGCGTTGTCAAGATATATGGTTGAGGTGACTTGATAAAGATAAAACAACTTTTCGAGAGGGATACTTGCCCAAGAAGTTGCACCCTATCCTAGTTGCAAAGTAAAATATCCCCAGACTCTGTTTACTTGAGGTGAAAAGGTAGTGGAAGATGGTACGGTCAAGGGGGATTTGATACAGTCAAAAAATGATGATTGTAATGCAGATCAAACGGTAAGAGTTGGGGATTAATTGTGACAAAGAAAATTCAAAATAGTGGGCCAAGTCTTGAAAAAAGGGATGGAAGTGAAACCTAAGGCCATTTGCTGAAAAAGCACATAATATATCCTGGAGGTGGCTTGTGTGGTTGCTAATCTAGCACCAGAACCCTAATTTCATGGTTAGAAGGGATATTGAAGGTCGGTTAGAGTTGTTGATCAACACTCTTAGTATATATAGTTTGATGGGGCTCGTACCACTTATCTAAGAGGTCATCGGTGGCCATGGCTCGAGAAAGAAGGAGAGAAGATGGTAAAAGTCAAAAAGCAGATGATGAAAGAGCGATGAACTTACGATGTTGTGGGAGGTGAAGAAGAAGGCAAAGATAAAGACATGGAGGCAAAAGGAAGTGAATAAACATTGCGTAGATTTGGAGTAATCTAATATACCTTGGTGGCTGCACAATAGAACTATCATGTCAATTTACCTAATTGTTGAATGTCGAGATTTCTTCCCAATCGTTGGATTGCTCAGCTGAATGGTTACGATTATGACCCTATCTTCACCATTAAGGCACAATAGTGCTAGGTTATGAGGTGGCACATCAATCTTGGAGACAATTTAAACGTTGTCGTTAGATGAAAAGATTAAATAGGCGCCAACGCACCCCTACTATCAAATCCAAGGTTGCATCAGTAGTAACATCGTCACATGCCATTGCATTTAAAATGGTAAGGTGCTCCCACAGCTCGAGGTGGATATCACACATCACCCATTAATGTAGCAGTACAGGGTGTCAATCATTAGCGTGATACACAATCACGTGTATCACATCCATTGAATGTGAGGTTTTCTCTTCTCGACGAATAAGGCTCAGCCAGCTCTCTTTGTCAAATACGGACACCACAAATTGACGTTCTGGAAAGCTCAAGCATAGTCCAGTCAATTGGACTACATCTCCTTTAACTAGATTTGAAGGAGAGACTTGTGAGGCTTGTGATACGACAGTTTTCTTCATCCCCCACGTGTCTCCTAGGTCAATAGTCATGTTGAGTTGTCAATCAAATCAAGGAGTGTCAAGTATGACTCAAAGATGGCCAAATATAGCTCAGGTAAGACTCAGGTCCTATCATACCAACCCAAATGTCGACATCTATCATGACTTAGTCTTTAGGTCCCAACACAATCTCTCAGTCTCAACTTCAATCACTGAGATCATCTCTGTCTTAGCCCTAGTCTTAGGCATCATATCTCAGTTTCAACTTCCGATCCTGACATCTACCTTGGCTTAGTCCCAAGTCCCAGCATTATTTCTCAATCTCAACTTTAATCCCCGACATCATCTTTGTCTTTGCCCCAGTCGCCAACACCATCTCTCAACCTTGGCTTTAATCATTGACATCTTCTCTGTCTCAATCCAGTTGCCAACACCATCTCTCATTATCGGTCCCAAGGCTACTCCACATTGATGCCACCTTTTTTTCACCCTTAAAATAGGCCTATACCCTACACGGGCTCACTGACAAGGACCGCGAATATTTTAGGACGCATGGAATCCTAAGAATAGAGGAGTAGTTACAAGATTTTATGATCTAGTCCCCTAGATGCCCCCCCTTAGTGGCAAGTGACGTTAGATGAATGGGAAGGCAAACAATGACTCTCGGATATCCCCCTCACTTTCTCCTATTATGATGATATTTTGGTCTACCTAGAGATGCTCTCATGATAGTTATATAGACACTCATAAAGGTACCGACAAGGGATTTTGAATTATCTTAAACTCTACCAAGTTCTACCTTAGTATGCGATCAGGATACTACTCTCTTTGCCACTATGCGAGAGATCGTGGCAAATTTCACTCGCACCCAGATACCAGATGGTCTTGAGTCGCAGGAGACTCAAAACCTATCAGACCATGGTGATTAGCATGTTTTGAGGTTTGTTCAACTACTATTTAAATCTTTATTTATCATACAAGTTACATGCAAAATATATTTGATTGTTTTATTCTACTCTACTCATTTCTAAATATTACATTATTATATGTTTCAGGCATCAGGGTGTACATATTCAGCACGATCATCATCATCATCATCTTCTTTCTATCTAGGTATTTATTTTTTAAATGTAAAATTCATTATACATATATGTAATATTTTGAATTATACATCGATATCAATCTCATCATAATTTATTGTATTTTACTTTTTGCAGGATTTTACACTATTAGTTGTTTTTGGAGTATTTGTTATCATGATATGAATTTATATATTTGAGCACGGAAATATTGTGATCTATATATGGATGCTTTGTTTATATTATGTTTGTTTATATATATTTTTATATGTATGAAGTGTTTGTTTATATATATATATGGATTGTGTTAGTTTGTTTGTATCTATATATGTGGTTTGTTAGGATTTGTAAACTATGATTGTATGAATTGTAGTATATGTAAAATATGATTGTGTGTATAGATTTATAATATGATGTTTATATGTATGAAATATCATCGATTGTGATAGTTTTATATGGATATATAATTTGTATACATGGTTGAAGGAGAATACAAATAGGTTCTGGCAATTTTTTTTATTTCCTGAAGGAATACCGACAAAAAATGTATTCCGTCAGTATTCTTGTATCGAAAATTACCGGCGGAAATAGAATTTCCGTTGGAAATTTCGGACGGAATTGCTATTTCCATCGGTAATTACAGACGGAAACAATAATTCCGTCGATAGTTTACGATACAAAGTCGGTGTTTTTCGATACAGAGCACCCCTGGCTCCGACGGAAGTTATATTTCAGTCGGAAAACTTGGCGACAGTTGTCCAGCGGGGTGTACCGACGGAATGACAATTCCGTCGGTAATTACTAACGGACGTTTTATTTCTGTCGGGAAATAGGTTCCGATGCATATCCTCGCAATCGATTCTTTTCCGTCGGTAATTCGTCGGTAAGGCCTTTTACCGATGGAATACCGACGGATATTCCCGTCGGTAATCCTGTATTTTTTTTGTAGTGAGCTATATTGTCTTCCTCCTTTTTGTCATAAATTGATGACCATTTCGATCTTTTCGTCTATATTTTCCCAAGAAAATTTCATGCAAAATAAAATAAAATAAATTAATTTATCATCGACAATTTTAGTCTTTTCATCCATATTTTTTCAAGAAAATTTTATTTAAAATAAAATAAAATAAAATACAACCTTTAAAATCTTAGACACTACAATCACAATGTAAAAATTACTCATTCAAAATATGTCTATCATGATCTCGACCACGTATTTCAAGACTTGCACTGCTAGACGTCAAATAACTTTGTGACTTGTCTCTATAGATATTGAATCTCGTCTTGGGTGCTACAACTATAGTGTGAGGCTTCCAGGAAGCTATCTTTCATGATCGTGACCACGTCCACGATGACCCTTCATTGGATCTTAATTGAAGCTCTTATATTAATTGACGTCGAACAAAATATGTATATTATTATGCGGCGTGAAGTTGCAGAAGAATTAATAAAAAAATAAGAGAGAAGTTAAAATAAAAAAAGTCTAAATTAGACTTAAATCTATCATAAAATCAAGAGCGTAAACAAAAAATATATCTATACCATGACTTACGTGAAGCTAATTAATTCAATATCAAAATAACTTTTCCTAAATATAATTTAAGTATAAGCTTATATAATTCTCAAAATATTTTAAAAAAATCTAAAAGAAAAAAATAACTAATTTGATTTATTTTCTAAAATTTAAGATAAATTAACTATCAAAATTTAATTTCATTATATTTAGTATTAAATTAAATATAATTAAAAAAAAATAAATTAAATTAACGGACAACTATGCAGGATTAAATGTACAGTAATATAATAAATATTAACATCCTTTGTAGTTGCTCTAATAAGATTAGATGTCCATTCAGGATGGTCTAGTGGCTAGCACATAAAATATTGTCATCATGAGGTCTGAGGTTTAAATCTCGGCAAAACCGAGATAAAATGCCTCCCTTATGTGCTAGTGACTATTCTAAAGGCTAGTAGCCTGTGATTTACCTCCTCCGTATTGGCCCTGAGACGAATTGGCGGGGACGCTGGGACGAGCGAGCGTACCGTCATCTAACACGATTAGATACTTGAGGTTTGGGGCGTGGACGTTGATGGCGTACGGTCGCAGGGACTCGAGGTGAATAGGACCAGACGCTCTCGATGGAGGCGGAGTGGATGCTTAGTTTGCCAATACCGCGTTCGAGATCCTAGCAACGGATGAATTACAGAGTCTCGAGGAAAGCACAGGAGGTGAGGAGGGAGATCTGGAAATCAACGTGAAGCATGCAAAATTCGATTTTGAGGGAGCTGAGAGTGGTGTAGGGAAAGGACCAAGGGGAGCGGTATCGTAGTAATTCGTCATCGGGATTTGAGCGAGGAGAGACTCCTCGCGGACTTGATCCCGAAGACACCGAGTTGCATGGCGCTGAGAATGAACCATCTGTTGCTGGAGCCTGAAGGCTTCGAGGATGAGGTCTTGAACTCCCGCCGCGACGAGGTCTTCGTCGAACAGCGGTTTGACGCGTTTGGGGAAATCGGTGACGAATTCGTGGAAGATGATGAGGCATTGGCGTAGCAGGGCACGCGAGGGGAAGGTGGACTGTTGGGGGATGCCATCGCCGCCAGAGAGCCCCTGACATCGAAGCAGAATGTGGCGTGTCGGGGGATGACCGGATGAGGGAGAGGAGGTGGCTGCGGAAGTGGGAGCAGAGGGCGACGGCGACGCACTGCTTGATGGTGAGCAAGGAGACGATGGAGAAGAGAGTGTCTTTGGGGAGGGAAGTGAAGCGGTCCTAAGGCGCGCCATCCTGGCAGCGTCCAAGTGGATTGCGATGGCGGCGGTCCGTCGACTCCTCACGCGGGTTCTCGTCGTAATCCGTCATCAGGCGAGCAATGGCGTTGGGATCGACTCAAATCATTATTTTAATAGTTTAATTGGTTCGACTCAAATTAATTATCTCATCAAATAAATTTAGACATCCCAGCCCTAACATCGCCAGTTTAGGCTAGGCCCAAAGACCGGTCGGCCCGGGAACACCAACTGACCCGACGAGCACATATCAGCACGTGACTCGGCGCAAGTGTCCATTTAATTTTTGCAACGCGCCTCTTTTCTCCCGCCCCGCTCTCTTGTTTCCTCCCAAAGTAAACAACGCGACTCAAACCTTCAGTGCATGATGTGCATCCTACAGAAGTATCATCGCAGGCAAACTACGAAACCCCAAAAGGCCCGCCTCTTTCAGATTCCTCCTCCTTCCGCCACAAGAAACCGACCGATCCCTTCATCTACCCATACCATCCGTGCGCCTTGTTCGATCCCTCCAATCGCAACCACTTCGTCCTCCAGCCCTACCCACCCTTCTCTCCGCTCGTCGCACTAGGGCTAGGGCTTCCAAATGCACCAATCGCGCGGAGCTACCAGTTCGAGCATCCCGGACAAGACCTTCTCCGGCGTTCGTTTCGTCCTCTTTGGGTTTGATTCGGTATCCGAAGCTCAGGTCCGTTCCTCCTCGACTATTATTTTTTCCCACTCGGGTTGCGCGAATTTGGCTGTTTGATCCCTGTTTGCCCTTTTTCTTGATCTGTTGCAGTGTCGCTCTGAGCTTGTGCGAAGAGGAGGAATAGATGCGGGTCAGTACGATCAGAGCTGCACGCATGTGATTGTTTGTCGTCGCGTTTTTGTAAGTCTTGTACTTCTACTGATATGAGTTGTATTGTTGGATTGAAAATTAAAGAAGTTGAACGCTGAAGTAATATTGCGTGTAGGATGATCCTGTATGCATTACTGCTCGGAAGGATGGGAAAATACTGGTGAATGAATTGTGGGTTGATGATAGTTTGCAACATGAAATTATGGGTGATGCTAACAGGGTCAGTTCTGAGTTTTTTTTTTGTCGAGTTTTATGAGCTTGCATTTGTTGCCCTTTGTGTAGATATGTGTGGTTTCAAGAAATTTAAAGCAAAATGATAGAGAAAGCTAAAAGTCATTTGAGAAATTAAGCATCTGTTTGATTTCCATTATGCTCCATCATGAGTATCCTTCTGAGAAATCAGTCCTTAGTTGAGATTGTGGCATTTTCTGCAGATAATATACAGGCCTGTAAAGGATCTGAGCGGTATACCGGGAAGTAAATATTTGCACATTTGTTTAACAGGATATCAAAAGCAAGAACGAGAAGATATCATGGTAAAAGTTTTGGTTTTCCCATCCATTTGGTGCATCTTTAAAAGAAATCTCTCTTTTTCTTTTTTAAAATGTTTTGGGTGCATCCATTGGGTCATGTCGTGATGTAAAAACATGACACTTCTGCTAGGTAATTGGCACGGGAAAAGTTATCATTCTTATTGTTAGCTAAAATATTTTAAAATTGTTTTATATTAAATTTGTTTGTTTAGTTTCAAATTGATGACATTGAACTGCTCTTCTGATTATTGAGTACCACAGGTAACATGACTTTCAAAGTGAATTTCACTGGAAAATATATGTACAAAATTATAAATAGATATATTTTCTTACACTTCAGATATTCTACTCCTTAATGATTTCATATAAGATCTGATTCATTCAATCTTTCTGCTAATAAAAATATTTCCTTTTGTCTAGCTTAAGTTAAAGTAGTATCTTGAATTAATGTCTCATCAGTATCAAATATTAATTTGGTTAACTTTTAGAATATTGCAAGAGTTTTAACATTCTTTCCTTGTATAACCTATGGGGATTATTAATAATTGTTTACGTTTAATACATTTATAGATAATTGTTTATATTATCTGCTATTTCTTCAATAAAACGCATCTCAAGGTGCACTTATTCATGCATCATCTAGGAATTCATTATTTCAAATGTTTACGTTTGATTTCAAGCTTTTTGGTTAACCATAATTGAGTTAGTGTGATGGAGACAAGAAGTAGGCTATTTATAAAGTCTATAAGTGCAGAAATAAAGATCATAAAGCCCAATTTTCAATTGACATACTTTGGAGATAAGCCTAGTTTAGAAAATTTGTAAAGTCTAATAGTTTCAACATTTGAAAGTCCAAGTTTGCCATAAATTCCATCAATTTCAATGTTTGACAGTTAAAGTTTGGGAAACTGAAACTTCAAATTAAAAAACAAGCTTTAATTTAGTTAAGAGTTTCTAAGATTTTTTTATGTTTTACTGTATGCTGGAATATACAATAGAAAGTGAGTTTCTAAGATTTTTTTTGAACTGTGTTATCTAATTTCCTTATGATGTGATGCCTAGGATCTCTTAGGTATGATGCTTAAGTTCCTACTATCTTCCTATAGTTCTCTACCACTTAATTTTAGATTCCTACTCCACATGCCCTCAAACAATCAAGCTCTCCTCTTGTGTTGCATCGTATTTGATATCAAAGCTAAACTAATGTCTACTAGATTCAAGAGTTTTAGAGAAAAGTTGATTGATAGTCAATAAGATGAGATATTCAGTTGCATGATGGAACAGCTTATTGGCATGCAAATTCATCTTAAGGGTGTTGAAGCCCTGATTTCTTAGTCTAAAAGTGATCAAGTTTAAGGGGAGTAAGGAGAAATATCTCAAGCAAACAACAACTTGATTCAAAAAGGGTTTCCAACACTTCAACACAACAACCTTTTTTCTAAGTGGTCTAGAAGATTTCTTATGGCATAGAACAATTATCAAGATGCTATTGTGATATCGCAGAGAGTATGAATTGAGGTGTCAAATTTCAAAAGGAAAGTGGATCACATTTTATTTGCTAATTGCCTTGTGATAATAAAAGAATGTTTTGATTGGTATGACATAACATATGATTAGAGTAGGGTTTGCTTGAATGAAGCTTGTAGGTTTAGTAAAAATATGGTGGATTGATGTTGAAGCAAACATAAGGAGAATGGGACAACCATCAATCAACATATGATAGGAGATGAAGGCTATATTATAAGGGAAGTATCTGCCAATAAATTATTATGATAATCTATGCGATCAATTGATTAGTTTAATGCAGAGCAACTTGTCTCTAGTTGAATATATGCAAATTAAAGATAAGTGAAATTGCTGAAGATTCCAGACAAACTATTGCAAGATTAGGCTAAATTGAGGTGCTGAATCAAAAGAGCATTGTTAAGATAATCACTTTACATTTTGGAACAAGCTTTTCAAGTCACATTAGATATGGAATACTTGCAGTATTCATTTGGTAAGAAGCTTGGATTTCCAACAGTTGGATCGATGAACAAAAGGAACTTTGAAATTAATTAGTAAACAAGAGAAGTATTTGTCAACTCATTTAATCGTAGAGTACCTGTAAAACATCTTCTAAACCACCTAAATTTAAAATAAGGCAACAAATGTTTCAAGTGTCTATAACCAAGCCACATGACTTAGAATTGTGTTAAAATGAATATACACGAGTGGAGCGTGAACATGATGCCAAAAAAAAGAGGAAAATCAAGAAAATGAAATCTCTTTTGATTATGAAATTTATACGAAGATGATTTAGAAGAAGATGAAGACATTTATTTGACACTTGTAATTATGTGTGTTCTTACTACTCTAACGTCATGGTGAAGGTTGAACATGAACATTTATTTTTAAGATGTTGGTTTGTTGTGGGAATCAAGCACACAAGTTTATCATTAATGGAGGAAGTTGCATGAACATTGTTTTAACATTTATGGTGGAGCGCCTTAAGCTTCCTAAGCAACCACATCAACGACTTTATTAGGTCGGATGGATAGATAATACCTCTATTCAGTAACACAATGTTGTTTTGTTTCTCTTTGTGAAAATTATAATGTCTATTTGGTGTGACATTATCCCTATGAAAGTAGCTCATATTTCTTGCAAGACCTTGGTTGTATGATCAATATGTGCATCATTGTGGCAAGAAGAATACATATACTTTTATGTTTGTTAATAAGAAAGTGTTATGGAAACCAATGTGGACTGCTAAAATGAATAAATAGAAGCAAAAGAAGGCAAACATTGTTGCTAGTAATACAAATTCTCTTCACATTTTGACTAAGAAAAATTTCCAATGAGAGGGCAAAAACAGTTCCTTCCGATTTACATGGCCTTATAATCAAAGAAGTGAAGGAAGTAATTACTACCAAAGTTTCCTTTGTTCTCCCATAAATCACTATGTTATTGAGTTTTTCTAATGTCGCTCTAGAAGAATTATCTATTAACCTTCCATTGATGCATAAAATTTAACTTACTGCTAACTTTATACTAGGTTCACAATTGCCCAATCTACTAGCCTATTGACTGACTCCAAGTGGTCATGTAGAATTGAAAAACCAAGTAGATGAACCACTATCTAAGAGTTGAATTTGTGAAAGTCTAAGCCCATGTGCTTTCCCTACATTGTTGATGCCAAAAGAAGATTGTAGTTGGTACATATGTATTGACAGTCATATGACCAATAAGATCACTATCAAATATTGATTTTGAATTCCCTATCTTGATGATATGTTGGATATGTTGTTAGGATTTTACGTATCATCAAGTGCACATAATGCTTGGAGATGAATATAAGACAACTTTTAAAACTAAAGATGGCCTTTATGAATGATTTGTGATTTTTTTTTGCCTTTCTAATACTCCTAATACATTTATATATTTTATGAATTTAGAACTATAACAATTTATTAGAAAATTTCTTGTTGTTTATTTGGATGATATCTTAATTTATAGCAAGAGTAGAAAATGTCATCTTAACAAGTTATGAGAACTCTTTGCAGAAAGAAGCTCCAAATAAATTAAAAGAAATGCTCTTTCACGATTTCATTTGTGGTATTCTTGAGTTTTGTAGTTGTCTGAAGAATTAGAGGCATACCCAGACAAGGTAAAAGCCATCAAAGGATGATTGATGCCTAGAACACTACAAGAAGTTAGAAGCTTTCATAGCCTAACAACATTTTACTAGTGATTTA
This sequence comes from Zingiber zerumbet, assembly GCA_037833815.1. Taxonomy (NCBI): domain Eukaryota; kingdom Viridiplantae; phylum Streptophyta; class Magnoliopsida; order Zingiberales; family Zingiberaceae; genus Zingiber; species Zingiber zerumbet. The sequence continues at coordinate 13,164,761 of JBBMJZ010000122.1, read as the reverse complement.
TCAAAAAATTTACCACTATTATGACTCTTATAATTGATTGTATGAAGAAAGATTGGTGTGTTTGAATCAACATAGCTTAACAAGTTTTTTAAGAAGGGAATGATTTGTTGAAACATCAATGCTTCAACGACTAGATAAGGTTTTTGAAGTGACATGTGATGTATCTAATGTTGGAATTGGAGACGCATTAAGTCAAGAAGAACATCCTATTGCATTTTTTAGTGAAAAGCTGAATGAGGGAAAACAATGGTATTCCACAACTAGCAAAGAATTTTACGTAGTAGTTCAATCTTTGCACTATTAGTGACAAAAGGTTGTTGTATATTCTGATCATTAAGCTTTTTAATACATCAATTCTTAAAATAATCGACATCGGAAATGAATCTCCTTTCAAGAATATACCTTGAAAACAAGGCAACTGATGCACTCTGTTGACAACAAGGCAGTTGATGCACTCAACAGAATGATATATATTTTTCTTTTATAGCTGTATAAGTGGTGGGGTTTGATCTACTACCTTTTGGGCAATGATTTTAGTAATATATTTGTTAGCTTGTTTGTTGGACAACTTAGGGAATGCTAATATTTTTTAATGCATCATAATCATCTCTTAAAGGGAACCATACTTTCTTTGTCAAATACTTCTCTTTGTGAGCAAGTGAAATGGGAATTATATGTTGGAGGGACTATGTGTCATTTTGGAAAGGATAAAACTATTACAATAGTCGAAGACCACTTTTTATTGGCTTAGCCTCAAAAAAGATATGGCTAAGATTGTTTCTTGATGTCACAAATGCCACTTATCTAAAGGAAGAAAGAAAAATATAGGTTTGTATATGCCACAAACCATGGTAGGATATTAGTATGAATTTCATGCTTGATTTACTTAGAACCATTAGACGACATAACTCAATATTTGTGGTAGTGCATCGCTTTTAAAAAATGACACATTATATCTTATGTTAAAAAATTGTAAATGTTGTTCACATTGCTAAGTGCTTCTTCAAGGTAGTTGATTGTCTTCATGTTTTGCAATTTTTCTTTGACTAAAATGTAAAGTTCACAAAACCTTATTAAAAATGATAATATGAAATTGAAGTTTCTTCTTTCAACTCTCAAACAGATGGTTAGAACATAGGTCGTCAACAAAAGCTTAAGTTTGGGAAACTTTTTTTGTTGCTTGGTTGGAGAGCATGATACCTCATGGGATCAAACTCTTCCTATGGTTGAATTTGCACATAATAGTTCTGTGAATAGGTCCACTATACAGTCCATTTGAAACTATTACATGTATGCTTCCTAAAAGGCCAATTGATTTGGTTTCTTAACCATTGGTGGCAAGACAAAGTGCTAGAGCTGATACTTTTAGCAAGCACATACAAGATGCACATGATGATGCCAGGTGAAAGATTGCTATGAGCAATACAAGATATAAGACGTGCTGATCTGGAAAGAAATTTTGTAGAATTTGAAAAAGGTGATATGATTATGGTTTGTATGAAATTAGAATAATATCCAAAAATGGTTTATAGGAAACTTCATTAAGGAATGCTACTCCCTATAAAATCCTAAAGAAAAAGAGCTTCAATGCTTATGCCCTTGATTTACCACTAGACATGGGTATTAACATCTTCAACATTAAGGATGTCGCTTTATATTCTAAACATGAAGATATTATGACATATAATAAATTTAATGCTCACCTGCCATCAGTTCAAACATTTAAAAAAGAAATTGAATATGTAACTGATTATTAGATAGTGTTAGCAAAGGAAGGTGGTTATCAAAAGTATCTAGTCAAATAGAAGACATGATCCTTTTTTGAATGCATATGGAAAGGCATGTGGTTATCAGAAGAATATTGTCAAATGGAAGACACAAACCCTTTTTGAATACACATGGATTGTTGATGATGAATTCTGATAGCTGAATCAAGATCTTTATGAAAGATTTCATGCTTTTAACTTGACTAGGGGGTAGTTTTTCTCAATTGGGAGGGATGATGAAGACAAGTGGCAGTCTCCTCTTATAGTCTATAAGAGAAGACATAAAGATTCTAAAGCTCAAATTTTAATTTGGCATATTTTAGATAATGATGAGTCTTATTTTGGAAATGATGTAAAGACCAAAGTTGCAAAGTTGAAGAGTCAACCATAACCTCCAACAATTCCAATGTTTGACAACCAAAGTTTGGAAAATTGAAGCTTCAATTAAAAGGTTTTTTAATTAGTCAAGAGTTCCATCAAAGTATATCTATGAGTCCTTTATGTTTTCTATGTTAAAAACCCATCAACCTATAAATATGTTTTGATGTACCGCTGGAATAAAGAAAGTGAGTTTTTAAGAAATTTTCCAAATTGTGATACAATCTCTGTACTGTATGATGCTAAGCATTTCTTAGATGTGATGCCTAAGTTTCTACTACCTTCTACAATTCTTTACCACCTAGTTTTAGATTCCTACTCCATATACCCTCAAACAATCAGGCTCTCCTCTGGTGCTGCATCACAGTTATTCATGGGAATGAATTTAATATTGTTAAGTTTTTTCCTCACACCACGACATCTATTTATTGGTAGATATTACTGATCAACTTTATTCCTCCTGTTTCCCTATATATTGTAGAAAATGGCATCCTTAATGGGGGCAAAATTCTCCAAGTCGTTAATAGCAAATCAAGTTACACATCTTATTTGCTATAAATTTGAAGGTTAGTATCATTTGTCTTAAGCATTCTACATACAAAATTCTTAATGATTTTGTGTTACATTTGCATATAGTTGCATTTATTTGTTATTTTGTGACCATAATCACTTATAATCAGAGATTTGACTGCCTATACATGCGTCTTTCTTGATTTTGCATTCTGATATATTGTATATTTAATGATCTATGCAGAAAGGACATTGTTGATTGGGTTGTATCCTAAACGTGTCAAATTCCTCAATACATGATTGTATATACAAATGAGCACTACATGAAACATTAGGTTACGTTCGGTTTGTTAATTGCTAAATTTTTTGTTTTCTGTTCTCAATTTCTGAAAATTAATTTTCCAAAAAGGCAAAATGTTTTTGAAAAAGTGAAACAAAAAATGAAAATTATGAGTATTTCATTGAATTTTTCCCATGATTTCAAAATGTGTATTTTGTATGTATTATATTTTTTTGATCAATTTCAATATACATAGAGTGGATCACACTTATTTGAAGAGAATAAAAATTACCAAGAGAAAATTAACTAAAATAGTTATACATGATATAACATACAAATGGAATTGCTGTTGAAATATTGGAAACTAGAGGATAGAAAATAGGATATGCTTCAATTTTCATGTTATAAACTAAATGCAATGTTATCTCTTACATTTATTCATTTGTGAATGCTAGAACAACACATCGATAGCAAGCTATGGTGAGACATGTGTGTTGTTGTCCTTGCTGATAATCATCTTGTTGTTGCCATACTTCTGAAATAGATTATCCCTATAAGTTTTTAATTGAACACAATAATGAAATGCACAATAGACAATATGTTCACTCCCTGTTCATAAAATTTGTCATTATTGAAGAATAATAATTTTTCTTAGTTCTTGACATTGTCAAAAAGATATAATTCTAGGAAGCTAGGTGAAATTAAAAAAAAATGAATATGAATTATAGAGAAAATTTTCAGAATTTTCATTTCCCATTCCAATTTCTTGAGTTCCATGTTTGGGAAAAACTATTTTCTAGAAATTGAGGACAAAAACAAATAATCAGAAAATTTTCATGACCTAAATGCAACCTTAATCTGCAGCAAATTTAGGTGTTTTATTTTGTGTTTTTAGATTAAAAAGATGAAATCTCTCTCTCTCTCTCTCTCTCTCAATTATGACGCTTTATCCAAATATATGCTTTAATGACTTTTAGGTGAGAAATATGAGCTTGCTAAGAAAGTGAAGATCAAACTTGTCAATCATCGATGGCTAGAGGATTGGTAAAGTTAGATTAATTCTTCCTTTGTTTCTATGGAATTGTGATTTTCCATATTAACTACTAGCCAAAGGAAACTGAAAACAAAATCTGATTGTTATTTTATGTGCATTCTCTTCCAGCTTAAGATCATGGGAAATTTTGCCAATTGATAGTTATACAAAGAGGTCAGGCCAATACTTCTATTTTTTTTTTCCAATGTTTATTGTATTGGTATGTGTTTGAATTATTCTAGTTGTTTTAGATAGCTTTGCTTAAGCTTATGTTGATATTGGAAAAGTATAAACCTACTACATCTTGTATGCATATATAGTATTGTTAATCCCCAATGATTCACTATCATGTTTAATCCTCTCAAGAGCATCCTCATCTCTTTCTGATTATTTTCTTGCATATCAGTGAGAACCAAGCATCATAATAGTTGGCCCAGATGGTCTATGTGATGGCTAGAATAAATAACAATTACAACAGAAGCAGCATATTCTCATTTTTTTTCATATTGATATATTGGTTTGCCTTTCATTTCTTTCAACTTTTGCCTCTCAACTGTTGGTTTCTCCTTCTATGTTCATTTGTTTTCTTTGTTTTGTCCCACGTATTTGTGGTTTTAGTTTGAACAATGAGCTGGCTAAAGTTATCATTTTTTGATGACTTGGGTTCATTCATGCTGATTGGTTCATTCCTGAACAACTTCTAGCCATAATGCATGGAATTAAAACAAGATCAATTTATTTCAGCTGATACCATGAACTATGTATGTAAATTTATTTAATTTTTTTATTCAAGTTATTCTGAATTATTCTCAAATTTAATTGCTCAAAATCTTTTAGCTAGGGCTTAACCCCAAACAAGCCCTCTTCAAAACTATATTTTTATGTTTCAACATTTATTTTTGCTTCTTAGTCCTGATTATTGCCATTTTATTTTACATTGTTTTGAAAAGTTCTATTTGTCATTAAGAAAGATTGTTTTAACTTGGTATCTCAAACAGCGGTTGGGAATTAGAGATTTTGGAATCTGAGGCAAAGGATTCAGATGAAGAGACTGGTGTTAGCAAGAATTCATTGAGGCAAAATAATGTAAAATATTCTAATTTTGGAGGTACAATGTGTAATGGAGGTTCTGATTTGTCCAGTCAGTTTACGGGACAGTTTCCAAATGGTAATGCTGCAATTGTCAATTCGGCTTTTGCTGGAAATCCTGTCACAAGTAGTGCATCAATCATGACATCATTCAAGAACAACAATTCTCGAAAATCTATGTCAGGTTGCAACAGTGACAGCAAAAAAAATCATCCGAATGCAGGAGAGGTTTCTCATACTAGCAGATCTCGTGTTAGAAAAGATTCTATGATTGCAATTGAACTATTTGACCAAACTGTTTCTGATTTTAAGGAGGTTGGTTCATTGCCCACTGAAACAGTTTCAGCGTCAAGTGCAGCAGATATGGAATCAAGCGCTCTCAATCTTTCAAAGAAACCTTCTGTAAAATCACCTGTGAATATCTCTACACCCTCAAGGAATTTTTCTTTAGAAAAGATTTTGAAAGGTGATTCTGATATAATGCCATCAGAACGGAATAGTGCTAGTGATGAACCAACCCGTCTTGAAGGTTTAACCACTCAAGTTACAACAAATAATATTGCTAGTGCTTTACCTCAAAAAAGGAAATCAATGTCTTTGCCAAGAGGGGACTCAAAGTCTCCCAAGTCAGAATGCCATAGCTTCCCCAGACATCCTTCCTCCTGTAATCCATCTCCAAACACTAAATTGACAGCTATAGCAACACTTGTTACACCTCCGGCAGAGAAGGATCATCTGACTTTGGATACAAACCACAATCTGGAAGGTACTATGGATTCAAATGGATCAATTAAAAAAGCTCCAGCCTCAAAGTTCAAATCACTTTACCATCAGAAAAAGTCACTATCATGTGGGAAATTTGTAATACATAAAAATTCAAACAGTGCACATTCAGTTTCAAATATAAATAACCATGGCATTTCTAGCCCAAAGCAGGCCTTATCTAACCTGGAATACAGAACAGAAGAATTGTCCAAAACCACAGCTATTACTGATATATTTGATTCTTCGTCAGCTAGAAAGGCACTTCTAGATTTGTCTTCAAATGATGGGTCAATGCAAGTGGAGAACAAACAGGAACTAATGAATGACATAGGGAACCAGTTTGGTTCAGCGGTTGCCGGTAAGCATTCTGATGAAACATTTTGCAACAAGGAAAGGCCTGAAACATATCTGGGTGGTCCAGGAGAACCTGAACTTGTCACCACAACTTCAAACGGTGCAGTTGCTAATATTGGTATGCAAAATCTAGTGGGGAAGAATAATGCACATGCTGATGGGTCTGAGGAAAACCAGGCTTCTGTATCTCCCGGTGACAGATCTTTGGTAAATGAAATTCCCTCTAGTACTGTAAATGCTGATGGGTCTGAGGGAAATGATACCAAAATTTCGTCTGGTTCCCACAGAAGAAAGGTTGTTGCTAAGAGGAGTGTCAGTAGCAGATACAAGCTTAATGAAATGAACAGTATCAGGAAGGAGAATACTGTTCTGGATTCTGATAAAGTTGTCATGAATACCAAAGTTGTGCCTGATAAAAATGACAAGGCTAAGGTACCAAATGATAAGCACATTAGCAGAAACTTGAAGAACAGGGTTGTTGAGTCACTCTATGATAATGAGGTTATAAAGGAAAGAACAGAAGCCACAGATTTTCCTACACCCTCAAGTATCAAAAAGGATGTAACCGTGCATTCAAAGCAAACAATTACTGATGCAGAAAAGGAGAACATGCCTGACGAAGCTGGTACCTTGAGTTATAATTCTTCTAATTTTCATAGCAGTAAACCAGTTAATGAACATGATCCAGAAATAGTTAAGACTCCAGACAAGAGCTACAACATGGAAACACCCAGCACTACAAAGATTAACTTGGATCCTGCATGGTTCATTTTAAGCGGTCATCGCGTTCAGAGAAGAGAATTTCGGGTATTGATAAAAAGGCTTAGGGGGAGGATTTGCAGGGATTCTCATCATTGGTCTTATCAAGCTACACACTTCATAACTCCAGATCCATTACGCAGGACAGAAAAGTTCTTTGCAGCAGCTTCTGCTGGAAGGTATGTATGCAACTCTTGTGCTTCGTGGCTTGGTGATTTAGATTCTGCTATCAAATTGATAGTCGATTCATTATGTTTAGATTGATTCCAAAGATAATACTGTTTAGCATAATTATTTTTTCCCTGGATAACTTTATATTGTTTTGGCTTTAAGCCTTTAACCAATATTTACTTGGGGTGTTTTTGGTTTGTGTCATAAAGTAAATGTTTCACACATTCCGCTTGGTTGTTAACGCTCAATCTTTTCCCTCTTGATTTCTTAAACTCAGGTGGATTCTAAAGACGGATTATTTGACTGCTAGTGTTGAGGCTGGAAAATTCTTGGATGAAGAACCGTTTGAGTACTACATGAAAGGTCTTACAGAAGATGGTACAATCAACTTAGAAGCACCGAGGAAATGGCGACTCTTAAAGGAACGTACAGGGCACGGTGCCCTCTATAGGATGCGGATTTTAATATATGGAGAATGTATTGCACCGGGCCTGGTAGGAAGTTTTATCTACTTCTAGTTAGTTATATAATTCTATTTAAGTTCCATTTTTTTGGTTAAAATAGACAATCTCTTTTTGGTTTTTTCATCTCAAATTTTCATCTGGATTGCTGTGCAATACTGTCTTAACATTAACATATGAGCAAAATTATTCTTATGTTTTTTTTACTCTACTGGATCAGGATACACTGAAGCGCGTGATAAAAGCTGGAGATGGCACCATTCTAGCAACCTCTCCACCTTATACTCGTTTCCTTAATTCCGGTGTTGACTATGCCATTGTCAGCCCAAGTATGCCACGAGTCGACTTGTGGGTGCAGGAGTTCTTGAGGCATGAGATCCCATGTGTAGCAGCTGATTACTTGGTAGATTACATTTGCAAGCCGGGATATTCACTTGACAGGCATGTGCTCTATAAAACACATGTTTGGGCTGAGAAGTCGTTTGCAAACTTGTTGAGCCATTCTGAGGAGATCAGTGAAGATTTTATATCGACTTCAGTAGAAAGAATTGATGACCTCAGATGTGCTATTTGTGGTTTGTGTGATAGGGGTGAGGTTATGCTAATTTGTGGAGATGAAGCTGGTACCGTTGGATGTGGGATTGGTACCCATATTGACTGTTGTGATCCCCCACTTGAATCTGTTCCTCAGGATGATTGGTTCTGCTCCAAATGCAACAGCTGGTCCAATAAGGTCAGCCCTAAGAAGAAAAAAGCTGCACAGAAAAGAAAGAAACATTCCTCTAGAACTAAGTGATTCTTCTACACCTATAGCTAGTACTGCTTCTATAATGTTACATTGGATACTAGTGTCTTTTTGGAACTAGTTCTTGGTCTTTGCATTTCCACCATTGGCGTTGGGATTGCTAACGAAGACTTGATGGATGTAGAATGATCTTTAGGAATTCACTGTTAAATAAGTATCAACTGTTTGTTTATATAAGTAGAATGACCAAAAGGCAGCTACTCTGTAATCCACAGAAACTGTTTATTACATTTGGCAAAATTATTAATAGTGTTTAAATTTTCGAATCTTCTCTGTTCTTTTGAAGCTAAAGATGATTGAAGATTTTGCAATGATTAGTTCAACAAGATTTTCTAGTGGTATGGATATGATTATGTGGGAGGGAGGAATTCCAAGTTTGCCATTTTTTGTTCATTATTTTGATGGACTACAATATGGTGCTCACTGCCATTAGCTAAGTCATGGGTCAAAGACAGATCCTCAAATTAGGGAGATTAACAAGCTTTGGAGGGTCAAGGCAAAGGGCCAGTTCAAAGAGAAGGGTGTGAGTCTAACGATAACTGGCAATCAGGCGATTTTAAAGCAGCAGCAAAGAACATAAATCTGATAATGAAAGTGATAGATAACGTGGGCAAGGCAGCAACCGTGGAAGGGTCTATGCCGCTGCACGGTTGCCCCATAGCCATAGTCCGGGGTCTCTCTTAATCTTCATTTATATATAGGGAAAGAACTCATTTGATGATCTAAACATGTACAAAGGCACAATTAAGATTATCATATTGAAGCTGAGTGTTTGGCAAGATCGTCATGCAGCTTTAGGCTATATTTACATTGAAGGAAAGACAGAGAAATTATCATACTTCTCTTCTTATTCCTGTAAGTTAATACAAAGGATAAATTTGTGGTATCTCCTTTTATCAATTTGTCATTATACTAATTCATCGTTATAAAATTTTGATATACCGTATACTCCGTCACGGTGAAGAAAAAATCTGATTGAAATTAAAAAAAAATTGTTACGCAGCGTTGGCGCCCAGCGTAACAGTATTTTTATCTTTATACACTCCTTATTTATTGAACTCCGTGCTCTGCAAATCAATTCAAGTTAGAATAAAATATATAAAAAATCACAATCCCAATAAATTTAATCAAACATAATCTAAACATTTTAAAATAGTTAATTACCCTTGAACCAAAATATAGATAATAAAAAAAACACAGATTAAATTAAATAAAACCAAACTAATATAGTTGGTGAAATAAATTTAGAACTTACAAGTAAATAACAAGCAGAAAATAAGAAAAACATCCCTTAATTAATTTTAAAAATGATAAATGAATAACTAACCTTTAAAAATGCAAGTAAAAGAACAGAAGCTCAAATTAAAATTAATGTTTAGATAAACAATTGCCGAAGAATAATTAACTCACGGAGAAAGGCCTTTCTCGAGCTAAAATCCAGATAAGCTAAACAAGTGGCTCCACCCTTGAAGATAACAATTAATTATAGGAGCATACTACAGAAAATAAGATAATCCACCTCACCTACAGTAGTCACTTGGCGAGAAAGCACAAAACAAGATAATCACTACACTTTGGTGCTTATAATCATAATCCACTTAAGTTAATGGCCAACCAACCACCTCATTAAACCGAATGCAAAAGACACTAAATCAATCTACCATCCACTCAAGTCAGACTCTCATCATTAACAGGGAGGTCAGAAGTGCAATCATTCATGAAACAAAGAAGTCCTTGATTCATATGATCAAACATGTGCGGAACATCTCTGACCAGTTCCATCTGTTTCAATATCTTTATTTTTCATTTTTGGTAAAAAAATAATAATAATATTTTGTTTGTCTCGGGTGGAAGAGGAGTTTCAACCAGCATGTCATGGGCTTCCTTCAATCTCATTAGCACTTAATTCTGCAAGGGATAGAATTACAAATCCTTAATTTCGACTGAAAATTCAATCAAGCTCATGGATTTGATCAGCATCAAGCAAATTAGGAAACGAAGCTTACTGCATCCTCTGCATTGATTGTGCATGTTGGCCTTCGAGGCGGTAGCTGATGGGGCGGAGTGCGCTGCAGCGAGTTATGAAGAAATCAAACCGAGAAATGAAAGAATAAGAATGTTGAGATCCTTATGTGGTGATTCTTTGTTGCGAGCATGGGATGAATTGTACCTTCAACTTGGGCTTCAAAGATTCAGTGGCAGCTACTGCCTTTGGACTTGTTGCTTGCTGTGGAAAGGGAGAAATTGCAGTCAATGCATTTCACAAAATCTCCAAAGTAGACAAATCTAGCCTTATTGAATCAAAAGAGGAGGTGCATTTCACAAGCAAATTTAGACTCAACCCCCCTCTTTTTTCACATTGCCAAATGCACTTTAGAATTCAAAAAATACACTGCTATGGTACTCACTCAAGACAGATTCATCTGGTGACACGGTTAAATATCAATTCCTTGATAGCAAATACAAATAGATTGACTATAGTTGTCAGCTAATGCCTTTAGAATTTTCTTGTAGGTGAAAAAAAGTACTGATGAATCCATTTCTTTAGCCACATTCTTTTAGAATCTAATGTAAAGGATGGTTTGGAGGTTGATACCTTGCCAAGGACCCAATCAGCAGAATCAAAGTAAGCTCTTTTATGGTCCTGCAACCAACCAAAATTTAAGAAATGAAATCAGCTCAATCACTGTTTAACAAAACAAACGTGTCTAGATCATTCTTTGGTCTCCCTAGTCCCTAGGTCAATTTTCCATTACTTGTATCATTTTGTGGGAATTTTCTTCAGTAAGATTCCCTTCAATTTTCATGCCAATTCTAAGTATTATATTAGATGAACTTGCCTACTGGTGGACACCAAAACTCATGCATCTCTGGTAAGGGTTGCTATGTTCAAATGGAAACATTATATTTCATAAGTTAAAAAACTTACCTTCGAGATTAGTGGTTTCTTGGGTGTAATTCCTCCATAATTTTTCCCTATGGATATCTGAAATAAAGTAGGATAAAGAAGAGTAAAGATCACGGCAATAATACACTTTGAAAGCTTTAGTTTAAAAGAAAAATGTCTAGTAGTCTTCAAATAAAGTTCTTTGGTCTCACACAGGCAGAGGATGTTATTATCATCCCATCAAACCTTGTTTAGGGTAAATTGAGTGTATATACCTTAATATCACATCAACACTCCTTTTGTAGATTTCAATTTTTTTCCCCTTTTATCAGCAAATCAAACAAAGTATTGATCCATACACATCAAACAAACAAGAAGAAAATTGAAAACCAAACACAGAAATATGGGAAACTAAAATCACTACATCACCAATAACCAAAGAAGGGGGGAAAAGATTAAAACACCGTTACCTCTTCACCTTGAGGAGCTATACTTCCTTGATTGCTGCCGGCCATCTCCTATCCTCCTCCCTCTACAAAACAAAAAAGTGCGGTGCCTTAGACTCTAGATAACTAAACCTCAACCTTAAAACTTGCAACAAAAGAGAGAAAAAGGAGAAGGAGAAGGGTAGCAATAACACCTTGTGACGAGAAGAGAAAGAGGAGGAGACGAGATGCGGAGGTAGCAGAGGGAGGGCAGAATAACAACATCTTATAGCACGGGCAAGGGGGGACGGAACAAAAAAGGTAAAGAAGGTGAGATGAATGGGGCATCCCATTAAAGAGGGCGGTAAGCAAGGTATGAGGGATAGAGAAGCTAAGCCGCCACCCCCGACTTGGATCGGAAACTGCCAAATTTGCTACTTTCCTCCTGATCTAATCTCTCCAAGTTCGGAACCGAATCGGTTGGTCAAACCCTAGATCTTCCTGCCCAGCCGACACGCCGCCACCCTCTTCGCAGTCAAATCTATCCGTCCAGATCCTCCCAAAATTCATCATACCCGTTGACCATGGTCAACTCTGGTGCCTGCCATGCTTCTCGGGCCTTGTTCTTGGACCCAAATCCCGGAAGCAATTAATTGCCAAAACTACATTTTTATTTATTATTTTTTAATAATTCAGTTTCACCGAACTAATTTTAAAGATAAATAATTTTTTAAAATTTATTTTTCAGATAAATTTAGAACACAATTACTTGAACGGATGCCCATGGATAGAATTTTTTATTTGAAGGATTTATAAGAACGCAAGGTGGTTTTAGAGTTTTTGTTAAACTTTACTCCTTCGAATACCGTTAGATTCATAGTGGTTTGGCTCGTAGATTTTCCAAACAGGGTATAGATTGTGTGAATCCAATGCATCTCACTGTCTACATTCCTAGGATTCAACCTTTTCAAGGCAAACTTTTGCACAACCACTAAAGTTGTCAACTTACTCGATCAATTCTCTAAACTTGACTTGTTCAATGCATCTTGTGTTGTTTATGGAGGAAACAAGAAGAGTTTTGGAGTTCGAATTCACTTTATACTGTGTTTACTTGTATTCGCTTGATGGCTTCACGGCATGATACGTGCAGATTCTCAAAATTACACACAAACTTTTATATTTCTTTGAATTTACATTTAAGGCAAAAATCAATAAGGTATCTTAATTTTTTTCAAATCAATCCCGTTGCGTCCTACTTTAATCTTTTGATTTTATCAAAAGGGTCTCCGTCCCACCAGTCTGTATACAAAAAATTGACGGAGGTACTGGGGTGAGCGAATCATCTTTTACCATATATATATATAATTATCCAATTATACTTAGAATACTATTCTTATCAATATTTTTCATCTAAATTTTAAACAAAGGTAAATTATAGTAGTTATGAAATTATAATTACCATATATATTATAGTAATTATGGTTTATAGTAATTCTTAGGTAAGCAAATTAAATCTATATTACAGTAATTACAAAATCGTAATTATGGTTTCGTAACTATTATAATATATTTTAATTTAGAATTTATTATAATATATTTTTAATTTAGAATTTAAAATTTAGATTTAAAATATAGGTAGAGAGATAATAAATTAGAGGATAATTAAATAATACATGAGTTGATGCGGAGTGAGAGACTTTTTAATAAAAAAAATGAAAATGGACTGCTCCATTAAATGAAAATGGACTGCTCCTTTATTCCAAAAAAACTAGAGGTACTTTTTGACATTTCACTTACATTTTATATGCTTGGAACATGTAGATCTTGGCAATATTTACCTACTTAACCTTCAAGTTTAAATTTATATGTTACCCTCTTTGGATAACTATGCACTTGAACTCTTAGAAAATTACAAGTATGTCAATTGTTTTTTTTAAATTTTTTTTATTCGATAGAAAATTACATATCTGACCCTAAATTTGTTAAATTGATAATTTTAACCTCTTTCAGCCAAATTATATAAAATTACAGGTTGCCCCTCAATATTATCTAATTTATATTATTTTCCAATTTTTCTCTATAATTAATTGGCAATATTACTCTCAATTATATATATATTTTTCTTTCTTTTAAATCAAGTATTTAACTTTTCGATCTTATTAATCTAAAAAGTGACTGATCTAATCCTAAAAAAAATTTTACCGACCATTAAAATAAATTAGAAAAAGTAAATGGGTCATGATGGACAATCTACAAGTAATTTAAACTCTTCAGATGTAATATACCCTGGGTGAGATTTGAACTCTAAGGTTAACTCACATCACATGTTAGGTAAGTCTAAGAACACCAGGGTTAGAAATTTTAAGTTAGCAAATCAAGTTTTGAATTTGACAACATGAGAACTACCTTAGAAGAGTTCATAATTGGCTCCAAAAATCTAGACATGATGTTAGGGAGCTAAAATAATAATTATGATAAAGCCAATTTGAGGTACAAATAGATGCCAAAGAATAAGGTCATAGTACTTTTATACCATAGGGTTTCTTTTTACAACAATGTTGTTGGTGCAAAGTGCACTAAAGTGATCAAATACCAAACTAATTTGGTGCTTTTAAAAATGGTTAAGTTGGACTTGATCTACATTTCTGACGTGTGCATTAGGTGTACAAGAACCGGAAATAATGCACATTAGTGTTTAAAGAGCTTGGTGTGTTACCATGGTTGAGTTTATAGTTACATGGTTTGATGGATAAATGACATGATTTGAGGTGGACTTAAAAGGCAAGAGGAGAAGAAAGACATGTTGAGCAACCGTCGAGAGATTGATGCAACCGTCGGTGTTCTGGAAACTTTTCATTAATTTGAATGAGATTTTAGTTTTACATTGGGATCTTCAAGAAATATTAGTTGATTTATATTGATTCACATATATTGATGGTATGAATAAATGTACGGAGAGAGACTCTCTCACGCGTGGGTGCGCAGGGGGTGCAAATCTAGGGTCCGAATTATACTGAACCATGTTGACTCGTGTAGTACAACTCTTACTCGGTAGAGTGCTCGTGATAGCAGTCGGGTACCACTTAGTTTGCTTGACTACCAGTGCTTGGTAGGAATCACGGTTAACCATTGTATCCTTGGAAACAGATAACCTGAGTAAATCTTAAAGTACAACCGGAGGTGGGGTGAATTTGTTTCAAGAAAACTACGACCAGGCTTCGGTTTATTCAATCACTCGGCCTCTCTACCCGGCTGACCTCTTGCTCACTCGGTCGGCCACTCGACTTCTTTGCCCGACTGGCCACTTGCCTACTCCGCTTGCCCGACCACCCGATTTTTTCCCATTCGGCAACTCGACCGCATATTCGCTCTGCCTCTCGGATTGCTTAGCTTCTCAGCCCGCTCGGTTGAACCACCCGGTCGACTGCTCTACTTTACTTGATCGATCGCTCTGCCCGGTCGGACTCTTTGTTTGATCGCCCGACTTCTCTATCTGCTCGACCAGTCTGCACTCACTTGGCAGAGACCAGTCCCCGCTGACAGCCTGAGATTATTAACTCTGGTCATTTTAACAGATAAGTTGAATTTAATTTTGTGTATTTAAATTTGACTAATTCCCTAGAATATCCGGTAGATTGTTTGCCCAACAATCTTAAAACAGATCCGATTCTGTTGAGATGACCATAGAATAAAGTGCTAAGGTGCAACGTACTCACCACATGAAGGCCCCCTCTGCCTCGATTGGAACTGTGCCAATCAATTACGGGAAAAAGCCAAAGAAGTTCAGTGGACTGAACTTCAAGAGGTGGCAGCAGAAGATACTCTTCTATTTAACCACGCTCATGTTGGTGCAATATCCTTCAGGTCAAGGTTGACCTAGCTGACCAAGCTTGAGTCTTGGTCATAGTTTCGATGTTTGACAATACGTGTAGACACATGGACAATGCAGGTGCAGTTGTTCATGTGAGGAGATACTGATCAGG
>JBBMJZ010000122.1:13135678-13148995 GCA_037833815.1 Zingiber zerumbet | reverse complement strand
CTATATCATCTCACTATCGATTCAACCAATCGATTGATATAGGTAAGAACGCTCTACTCAGGGACGCTATTATACTTGGTTTATTTGGCACTAATATAAGTAAGTATAATAACCAAAAACAAATGCCTTTATTAATATACAAGAATATGATACAATGAGTCCATACAATCATTAAATAATTGGCTCTAGGGCTCTAACTAACAGTTGGGTCATACATCTTGCCTCTAGGCTCCATGGCACTCAGGTCCTACACTATGCCTCCAAGCTCCAGGGCACTTGGGTCATATACAGTGCCTCCAAACTCTAAGGCATCTGGGTCATACATCGTACCTCCAAACTCCAAGGTACTCATGTCATACACCGTGCCTCTAAACCCCAAGACACTTAGGTCATACATCGTGCCTCCAAGATCCAAGGCACTCGAGTCACACACCGTGCTTCCAAGCTCTAGGACACTCGAGTCATACATCGTGCCTCCAAACTCTAAGACATTTGGATCATACATCGTGCCTCCAATATTCAAGGCATCCAGATCATACACTGCTCCTCCAAACTCCAAGGCACTCCGATCATACACTATGCCTCCAAACTTTAAGGCATCTGGGTCATACACCATGTCTCCAAACTCCAAGGCATCTGAGTCAAACACCGTGCCTCCAAGCTACCGGCCATTCAGATCATACATCATTCCTCTAACGTCATGCTTTTGGCCTCCAAAGTTAAATCTCAAACTCTTGTGTCGTCCGACCAAGTTATAAGTGAGTCTGCTCTCGCACCCAAAGTTCTTATTCTTGTATCGTCCGACTAAGTTATGAGTATGTCATCGCACTCCAAATCCCAGACTCGCATGCCACCTGACCGACTTATAAATGACATGCTCTCACACACCAAGTTTTAGACTCTTATGTCGCTCAACTGAGTTATAAGTGAACTTGCTCTCGCACCTATATTAGTAGTCGTTTAAGCACTACTCACATGAATTGGTGTGAACACACTAACACAATTATGAAGGCTGAGAAACACAAAACGACATGTCTAGTCAGTCGATTTTACAACCTCCTTCGACTAAACTTGGGAAGGAAGCTTGTGATGTGGCGAAAAAGGTACGTAGGACCCCAGAAGTTGGGGTCAAAGTTTGGATAATGTGGTAGTCCAAGTCAAAGTGAGGTGACAATCAAAGTTAAGGTGTATGGGGCCGAATGAACCACTTCTCCTTGATAGGACTCCTAGAATAAACCCAGTTGGCCCCAGAGTCGGTTAGACTTATGGGGATCGACACCCCACTCTCCTAGTCTACAACCGATTGGCCTCAAGGTCAATCAGACATTATGTATTCGACCGGACCAAGAGTTAGTCGGACCTCTAGATTCAATTCACCACTCCTCGGACATGACTCCTAGTCTATAGCCGGTCATCCTCATAACCGGTCGAACATCATGTATCTGCCCGGCCTTAGAGCTAGTTAGATCACTAGAATCAGTTTCTCACTACTCAGGGCGCAACGCCCAACATATACCCATCCGGCTTTATAGCTGGTCGGACCTCCAGAGTTTATCTCCCCATATCTCCTAGGCCTAGTTCCCAGTAGATATCTGCCCGACCTCAGAGATGGTCGGACCTTCAAACTCAATTCCTCATCTCTCCTGGGCGTGGCTCCCAGTTACATCTGCCCAGCTCCAGATCCGGTTAGATCTTCTCTAGGAGACAGCACTATCAGGGAATCAAAACAACTTGTCAGATAATAACAGTGAGAGAATATTCTCTTATACTGGCATATAAATGCAAGGGAACGTTCTCATGCTTAGAGGAATACTGTTGTACATATTCTATCACCGGACATATTTTGACACTAGACATTCTCTACCACCTTATTATTATGGATGTTATTAGAAAAAAAAAGGTAGATCCGCTACCTTAGCGACCCCCCTAGTGTCGGCCTCACGGATATGGAGGGAAGTTCATGTAGGTATACAGGTCATATGCGCATGGTGGGATAACTCCAGATCGTCAGCTCCTGAGAAACGACCCCTGACCATTACACCAGAGATGCGATGCGTCCACCGTCTGCGTTACGCCCTGGGGACTTATTATGGATGTTATTAAAGGTAATATAAAAAGGAGTTCTCTTCGTTAGCCACATACGTTGAGAGGTGTGCGTGCACGCACACACATCAATATTACTATACTATTATTCATTTTTTTCTCTATAAAGTTATTATTTTGAGTTGAACGTCAGAATACCTGTACAGGGACCCCTCTCTATCATGATAACTAACATTTTCTTCTCCAAATTTCTAATTTTACTATACAAATTCATCCACATCATCATCAGGATATTCGTCTTCTTACGATCAACATCAAATTAGCTAACACACGATTTTTCTCGTTTTCAGACCTCATAAGTATTAAACAGTGAAATCATTATTGGTAGTTTAAACCAAAAAACACAAGAAACAGAAATCATTCACGTGGTTAATTCCTGATAAAATAACGTAGATATTTAGGTACGATTTGATGGAGCATCATGAATTGTGACGCTGCATTTTCAGTTGTCATTAATCACTACACCTAACAGAGTACCAACCATCCTTCTCTCTCTCTCTCACTCTACCTTGCAAAGCGAAGTGGAGATGAAGCTGGTGGTGGTGGCGGCGGCGGCGGCGCCTGCCGCCGGCATGTTTAGGTCGTAGGGAGCGAGCTACACGGTGGGGGATTCTGCAGGGTGTCCATCTTAGACGATGAACACAATCGATAGTTCTGTAAGCAGTCCCTTCTCCTCTTCCTCGATGAATAGTTATGAAGATCAATGATGCTCCGCGTGTTCTTTTAATTAATTTTTCTTCTTTTCTTTATGCAAGATACTTAAAACATGATCTGGAAGTTCAGAATATGAATGATCATTTTGTTCAATAAAAGGCTACATGAAACATGATTAACAGTCATTTAGAGCAGACTTAGACCTGTCTGTTCACTATTGGTAACACCACATATATATCTTGAATAATACATCAAGTTTGCATTTATTTATCTGCCATATAAGTAATTAATTAATCACTAAACACACAGTTTGGTGACTAGCTAGTTGGTGCAAGGAGAAGGCACAACACTTCCTAATTTGCTCCATTTTGCATTCTCACAGGAGCTTTGTGTGGAATGACCTAAGTTGATATCTTGCAACACTATGCCATGGCATGGAGTTGCCTTGCTGCAGCTCAGGGCTATAGCATCCTCTGAAGCACTAGTTCCTGTTATGTTCTTGTACAGCACATTCCCTATTTCCACAGCTGATCCCTACAATGTCATTAATTACGAGCTAGTCATGCATGGCCTTGAATTGTAGCAACCAAATATAAGAAGAGATTAAACAACCTGTTCATGGCATGGCTTATTCGAGTCACAGTAGTTCTGGTCAATGATTATAGGATTCTTGACGTTTTGCATGACTATGTTTTTGAACACTATGTTCTTTGCATATCCACTACCTCCCTACGATTAGAAACAAACAAAAAAATTGATAAATAATCTAAATTTTTTAACTTGCAATTAATCCTATGGTATTAATTAGTTCTTACTTGCCACGTCTTGATCCGGACTCCATTGGTGGTGCCACTAAGACGGGCAGTGTCCACAGTCACATCAGAAACGCGATCCTGGGAATTCCCACCTCCAAGGCTTCCGATGCTTCAATTAATCGATCATTAGAGAAAAAAATACATGATTAGATGCGAATATTATGATAGCAATTTCTTTTTTAAACTTAATTAATGAATTAATTACCTGATTCCATGGCCAGGTCCGCAAACAATGTTTTTGGCCATCACGTTAGCAGACCCACTCACGATCGATATGCAGTCGTCACCTTGTTAATTAATTCAAAGGATATATATATATTTCTGGATGATGATAATGATGATGATTAAGAAATAAACTAAATGACTAATTACCAGTTGCAATGACGGAATCGGAGATGGTTATGCTCTGTGTTCCTGTGACGTGAATCCCATCGGTGTTCGGACTTGTTCCTGGAGCAGTGATCGAAAGATGAGATACGTCGACGTCGCTGCAGCTCTGGATTGACACGTGGATTTGTTGACTATTTTGAATCCTTAGATTCTCTACCCTCAAGTTCTTGCAGCCGTTAAAAGTCAACGCCTTCCAATATTCAAAACGCATAATATACACAAAATCAGATATTGTTAGTTAATTAATTATTTCCCTCATGAGAAGTTTTACTTACCGTGGGTGCGTCCACGCAAGGCTGAGGAAAAAAACAATTAGTAGCTAATTATGTTGTTATCGTATAGATCAAAATTATCAAAAAGGAAAATCTTACTGAAGACTTTTTAATCTTGCAGGAGTTTTGCCACCAGACGTTGCCATTGCCGTTGATCACTCCGCCGCCGCCGACTGAAAGGTTGTCGACACCACTGAACATTATCCAGTATCTCTTGCCGGCCCAGACCGACCGATCGACCGGAGCTTCCACAGATCCTTTGATCTATATATATATAGGAATTAATTAAGTAGAGCAAAATCCTGATTACTTAATTAATTAAATGAGATGAAGAACTAACTCACCATGACAGTGACACTAGATTTGCAAGGGCCGGAGAAGGTGATCGGCTGAAGAACATAATTCTTCTTTTCTGGAACCGTCAAAATGGCTGGAGTGGAAGAAGAGCAAACTGCGTTCCAGGCCTTCTGATATCCCTGCATGATATATAGATACATACACAGAATTAGGGTTCATGCATCATGCATGCCAAAAAACTAAACATGCAGCTAATTAATTAATTGCATGCATACCTGAGAATTGGCACCGTAGGCATCGATATTGATCACCTCCTGAGCTTGAACTTTCCTCCCTGCAATTAGCTGATATAATTTTGCATAAGCACTCCGCAAATCATGCAAAGGGATTGCAGCTTGATCATCCTCGAGCAAGACACTTCTGGTTGCCTCTTCTTCTCCAAAGCAGCGGTGCAATTTGCTCAGCAAGAGAATGCAAAGTATGAGGCATGCTAATTTATGTGCAAGGGACGGCATCTCCATTTAGTTTAATTTAACAAAGGAATTACTATAACTAACAAGTGTGATGATCTTCTTCTAATTAATTAATTAGTTGAAATGCATGGATAGGTGTGGGAATAGCCGTGGTGTGTGTTGGGCATATTTATAGATGAGTGAGAATGACATTGCTTGAAGATATAAATCACTCCTTAATCATGAATTAATGTAAAAAATAATAAGTGGACAATTTGAAATCTTAATTACAACCATATGCGTGTTTTACCATCTTCTTGGTTATAGGACTCTACTAACCAACACTATATATCTTGAGGAAGCAAAAGTTAAGATTTGGATTAATTATCTCGAGTTAAGCTCTCTTTTATCATCTTAATTAAGTTCACTGCTCTTAAATACTAGCTAATATATTAATTATATGTAAAGAATATTTACGTCTTTTCGATATATAGCCAGAGTACTCAGATGAACAGACGGTTTAAGTGAATTGTGATGGAACATCTATTAAAAAAGTACCTATGAATTTGTCAATTTTGGATTACGATCATATCAGATGAAATGATGATGGATTTGCCATTAGAAAATCCAACAAAGCAAAAACTATAAGCACGTCCTTTATAAAAAAATAAATATCAAAAGGATATATCTATCAGATATTTGATCTTCCAAATATCTTTTATTTTAATATTATTATAACAGTTATCAATAGGTAGTACAATGTGTAGTAGTTACTAATTAATTACTACAGCATAGAGAGACTATCGAATAATGACTACAACGTTGTTCCTTATTTTTAACAGTATTGTAGAGTGTATACGAGTAGTTGTTACAATGTGTATAAGATATTATATAGCTGCTACAATATGTAGCACCTAATATAATATTATTGTAGTGTTGTAGTAGATATTTAGTAGCTTGTACAACCGTTATAAAATAATTTTGACCAAGTTGGTAAAAAGAACTTTGATATAATATTATTTAGAGCTTAGAATTTAGGGTTTAAATTTTAGAATTTAGGATTTAAGTTTTATAATTTAGCTACAAGTACGTAGCAGCTACCAGCTACCCAGAAGCTGCTGCTATAATATGAAAATTTATCTATTTCACTTTAATCCAACCAAACCGTAAACTCTAAATCCTAAACACATTGTGACAGCTACAAAGTAGTTTTTATATGTTGTAGTAACTACCAATAACTATTATAACAATGCACGCTTGAATAAGATATATTTTAGGGATAAAATATTTGATAGGAAATTATTTTGATTTTTTTAAAGACGTTTTTTAATTTGGGATGTCTTTTTGAACTTTGCTCAAAATTAATGACAATATTTAAAATTATATCTAGTTCAAAGATTATCCATATTGAAGCATCTTTTCAAATAATAGAACCACAATTAGGACATGCATGATAATATATATATATATATATATATATTGTTATGCTGATATTTTTTTTAAAAAAAATAAAGTCACGGTTAAGCGTTGAGTCATAGGCATTAAACATAAAAAAATTTAAAATATTTTTTTTTAAGGTGCTTACACGGTATGAGGTGTGACATATAAAGACTATAGAGAGAGAGAGAGCATACACATTCACGGTGCATATCAGCGTCAGTGACTGAGACGAATCATAACACTCGAAAATGATCTAGACACTCGATGGTGAGATGGGGTGCCCACGATGGTGGGTGTGCGGACTAACGGAGCTTTGTATATACGTAGGTGTGTATGTGAGATTAAGAGAGACCTAGCATCTGTGGAAATAAATGAATGAATTATTAAAATTAATGGTGATTAAGTAATTAAAGAAGGTAGTTTGCGTACTTTAGTGGTTAGTTAAATTGAGACCGGAACTGGTCATTCATGAAATGACGAGACAGAGCGATAGAGGAAGTTACTTGTACCCTTAATCCATTGGTGACGCTGAGAGGGCATGGGCGGCAGCCCTTAGTTAGCTTTCTTAGTTCCTACGTGTTTAATTA
This sequence comes from Zingiber zerumbet, assembly GCA_037833815.1. Taxonomy (NCBI): domain Eukaryota; kingdom Viridiplantae; phylum Streptophyta; class Magnoliopsida; order Zingiberales; family Zingiberaceae; genus Zingiber; species Zingiber zerumbet. The sequence goes on along the minus strand of JBBMJZ010000122.1, from coordinate 13,141,985 downwards.
TAATTACTCATGCATGCATGTGCTTCGACTCATTAATCCAAATCCAATTCATACACTTCAATCATATATGTTTGTTTCTTTAATATATTAATTATTTATTTTTTTAAACGGACTAATTTTAAAAATAGTTAATCCCATACAAATTTCCTATCATCCCCGACTAAAGTAAAAAGTACGGGTGAAGATTCATCTAAGGAACTAATCATCTTCAATGTATTATTTTATTGGAGAAAAATTTTCTATAGACATTCAAATCTTAAATATCTAATTAGACCCGAGACTGTTAGCCCGAAGACTGCATATCTACTCTTAATTGTTACCATGCACGTAACATCTTCGTGATATATATGTAATCAATGCATGCAATCAAATCAAATATCAGTATGTATACAAGAGTACTAACATTGTTTGTGATCATGTCAGTTTTTGAGATATCCTCGTGTTAAACATGCCTAAGTTGCGTTATAAAGTAGAAGGATCACTTTATTTGTCACACTTCAGGGTATAATTTTCGTGATATCCTACTCCATGACAATTTAATAAAAGAAATTTAAGAACCATATAAATTATATCAAATTTGTTTATTTATATATCATTTTCTTTATATATAAAAAAGCAATATTATTGAACCAATGATTGTATTCTCTATAGAGTATAGGAGGATCACATGTAAGCATAGAATGTGCGCATAATAGTGCAATGCCCTCACGACGAAGAAGTTAACTATGTCCATAAGGAACAGATTGATCGTCCAATAAGAATGAGTTTTCCTCAGTGCATGGATGTTTGATAAGATTTCCTCGTTCTAAAATTTGCCAATAAGAACGATCGAGATCATGCTTTTCCACCGGCAATTGACACTGTTGTGCTCATAAAAACTATTGCACATGTACGTGACCTTCTATCATGGCTTTGTGATGGTGTAAGTCATTGCCAATATATTTTAATTTCCTAACTTAATTAGTGGAATAAACTCCAACATCCAAATCCACAGCCCACACAAAAATTAAATGGGCTTATGGACTCTCATCAAATTGGATCAAGGCCCACCAAAAATCTTTGAGATCAAATGTAACTGTGGTGGAACACTCCTAATCCTAGAGGGAGAGACATCAAAGTAAAGTAAGTTGTGCCCTAAATAATTAGTTCTCTTGTTTACCAAGAAAAAGAATGTGCTACCTCATTTCATTTATAATAGTGTATGCTAGTGTAATCATCTTCGAATCAAGGATGACCAATTTGACTAAGTATGAATTGGTTCGAACTTGAATTTCAATGTTTGATAATATGTGAGAGAGAAGTCAAATAGGTTAAAAGAGAACCAAATACTTGTCTGGAATAGTCCTAACGAGATGTTAGGTAACAGATAGTCCTAACTTGGAGTTAGGCAACAGGAAGTCATAACAGGGCTAGCCAGTAAAAACTTAGTTATGAATATTAGACAATGGAAGTCCTAGCGGGACTAGGTAGTGAAAAACCTAGTTGGGAATTAGGCAACGAAAGTCCAATGAGATTTGGTGATGCTAAGTCCAAGTGAGGTCATGAAGTATTGAACACTTTGTACGAAATGAAAAGTTTAAGTGGGTCAAACGTTGACTGGATACTGGGTGAAGAAGCCCTGACAGGTCAAGGGTGACTAGATGCTAGGCAATGGAAAGTCCCAATGAATCACAGATGACTTTAGGGTTGGACAAAGGAACTCTAAACTTGAGTTCAGAGTTTAAAGTTGGACAATCAATTAGCCGAAGGTCAATTGATTAGGCAGATTGCCTAATCGATTTGTTCCAATTGATTAGGTTGATTGTCTAATCGATTGGGTGCTTTTTGAGAAGCACAGTAAGACTCAAAATTAATTAGCCAATCGATTAGGCCTTATGTTAATCAACTGGGACAATTGATTAAGAGTGCTTTCGCATGAGAACAAAAGGGCTTGAAATCAATTTGGGTAATTGATTTAGACTTCATCAATTGATTAGAGTAATCACTTGGAGCATATTCGCAAGAGTATAGTAGGTGTTGAAATTGATTACGAAACCAATTGAGAGATTCTCATGAGAATAAAAATCTTAAGAATCGATTGACCAATCAATTAGAAGCTGTCAAATCGATTGGTATGACTACTAATCGATTAGTTAGGTGAAAAGAGTCATTCTGTAGGTTTTAAATGGCCAAGCTAACGTGACAATTGATTAGGAGTAAGCCAATCTATTAGGAGACGTCGAAGTAACCCTAGAAAAGGGGTTTTCATGAAGATTTGAAAAACACTTATTTCGGTTGGTTCTTGGGTGTTTGGAGAAGAAGTGTTGCATTTTGCACCACCAAGAGACAATACAAAGTAAGAAAAGAGCAAGTAACGGAAGGTTCCTCATTGTAAACCCTAAAAGTCACTCTCAATTGTATTTTGTGCTTATGTTCTCATTTTCTTGTTGTATTCTTGTGCTTGAGTTTGCATGAGACTTCTCTGCTTCTTAGAAGGAGGTTTTTGTAGATCCAGTTAAGCCGGCTAGAGAGGGTGAATAATCTTGAAAAGAAGTTAGAACCAATCTCTTGCTTTTGTACATGGAGAGAATATTAATTAAACATAAAAAACATAAACAAGTAAGAGGACAAAATATTTCCTTGGTTACAACCAAGATGATTGTTAATCCAAGGCGGTTGAAAGCTCCAATAAGAACTCTCTTTCATAAAGGCAAAGTAACCTCTTACAGACATTAAAAATACAGAAATAGCTAGGAAAAGTAATACGGTGATTGGTATATAACTCCTAGCTCCAGGGGTATATATATAACCTTACTATAAGAAAAAATGACTTTCTAGACACTTTTTTAATGACATTTGTTTAAAAGTATCGTTGATTTATACATATCATGACATTGATTAAAAATAAAAAAATTAATAAAATAAAAATCTAATTAGGTATATTATTATGACATTTTTTTATGAATGTCACTATAAATTAATAATTTCCCCAACCCACATGACGTATTTTTTCCTCACTGCCTCTAATAAAATTCTCACCCCGCCCAAACCTCCCACTACATCCCTAATTTCTTTTCTCCCTCAGAATGATCGTCCCTGCCCGATCCTCCCCCAACCCTCAACATCCTTTTGCGTCGTCTGCCCGCCGTCTGCCCAGTCGTCTGCACGTCGTCTGTCCCGTCGTCTGCCCCTCCGTCTGCCCACCATCTGCCCCGCCGTCTACCCCTCATTTGCCACGCCGAGTCCTTATTCTTTCCTCTTCAGTTTCTCATGATCTGAAGCCCTAGGTTGCAATTGTCTATGCGCCGTCTGCCCCACCGTCTACCCCGTCATTTGCGACGCCAAGGTCCAATTCTTTCCTCTTCCACTGTCTCATGATCCGAAGCCCTAGGTTGCAAGTGTCTGTGCGCTCTGTTTCTTTTAAGGATTTTCTTGTTTCTTTATGTAATTTCAGGTGGTAAAGAGGTTGATTTCTTTTTGATTTCAGGTCATTGCTGTTGATTTCTATGAAACCACTGTTTTTCGCTGCACAACCATCTTGCTTCGATTACTTTCAGTTTGAAGGAAGTTTTAAGGTTGATTTCAGTCAATCTACCTCTCTTCTCTCCTTTCCTTGACTCGATTTCTTTGTTATTTATGTTGTATTGTTAAGTTGAGAAGGACTAGTGATATTTATAAGAAACACAAGAAATAGTTGGCTTACTGTCATAATAGAAAAGATTTTAAAGTAATGATTTACAAACTCCATAGTTCAAAGGATAGTCTGGCAATGTGAAAAGGTTCATATAAGAAAAAAGATAGAAGATGAGGAATTTATACAAAATAGAAGTTTCTTCCATTGGAATCACTAAGTTTTGATGTTCCAGTAACAGGAATTGGTGAACTTTGTGTGTTACTCTCCTTGGAAAGACCTGCAGCATTTCCTTTGTAACCACCAACATTGCTTTTCCTTGCATCGTCTAAAAGGCTTTCATTTTCCTGACAAAAAATTTGCGTCTGTAATTAAGCTAATTAGCTAAATATGTAAATTTTTAGTTCTCAAAATGAATCACACTTTATCCTCAATGTTTAATTAGGAGGTTTGTTTGTATTTGAGTTAGTAACCATCCATGATTGTGGCTAATTAAGGATTAATGGACTGAGTTAGATCCAATTGATTTAAAATTGAACCAATAAGTATGGGGCTGGGCTGTTTTTGATTTAATTAGATTTGTTTGCTGTTCAACTTGAGGTTTGTTTGGCTCCTTATGGTTGTGGCTAGGTGGGAATCAAATTGAGTTTGTTTTGATCTTAATCAAAATAAATTCTAATAGGAGTTAGATAGCTATAATTGAGCTCAACAGAAGGTGAATCAAGTTGGTTCTAGTTTGGTTCGGTGGAGAATTGGGATTTTAAATGGTTATTAGGTGGAGACCTAGCCGACTCCTATTCCTTATATGCCCAAGTCCTATCTCCTCTCTTTTTTTGGCCTTGCAATTTCTCTTTCCAGCAATGACTTCTCTTCTCCTTCTTGACTCGTAAATTGTGCAAATTGTCAAAACATTCAAGATGCATCAAATAACCAAATAGTGATGGAGCAAGAGACAAAGTTAGAAAAAATAGACGAGCAAGTTAGAAAGCAAGGCCAACATATTGCAATGTTAGAGTCAAAGATTTGTAATCAACCAAACCAAAACCTTGGTTCAAATTGCAACAGTATACAACACACAACATCATCTAGTAGTCCATTACTTTCTTATCTAGTTAGTTTATCTCTAAGGGTAAAATCTTTTTCTAGTTTTATTACTTTATTATTATATTGAGTTAGTACTTTATTTATTCAGCATGACCTTTTTGGGTTAAGAATATAAGTTAGATGTGTAAATAGTTTTTTGTTGTTTATTTTGATATTATTTATTGTTTGATGTGCCATAATGAGTTGGAGTTTGCTTTCTTGTAAGCTATATATGTTTTGTGTAAGATTATAATTATCTTGAGTTAGCCATTTATTGATTTCTTGTAAGCTATGTTTTTGTGTGAGATTTTTCAGGTCTTGTTCATTTTCTTCGAAATTTTCCTTCTGCTGCCAATTTACTTATCTTGATTAGTTGTATTGGAACTTTGTATCCCTTTAATAATTCATTTGCACGTCCAATTGCTTGAAGAGAGAAGGATGGATGTGGTGTCACATCCACAACTATCAATTGCTTAAAGATGTTAAGGTTTCAAATATAAAGTACTTTGCAGCTGGTTATAAATCAATGTAGCTCTAATTGGATGTTATATAAGCACTTTGCAACCATAAAGGTTGGAATTTGCTTTCTTGTAAGCTTTGTTCTTGTGAGATTATAATTATCTTGAGTTAGCCATTTATTGATTTCTTGTATTCGTTTGAGTTCTTAAAATTAATTCATTCTTTGTATTATTGCTTATTGTGAGAAGTTGATAATTCAGTTAGATTGAGTGATAATGTATAATCTTATTTAGCATAATTGTTGTTGTTGATAGTACATCATATTTGTTTTCATCATAACCTTCTCTTTTTGCATTGTCAGATTGGATGTTCTATCTCGATAAAATGTCTATTTGATTCGATGAAAATTGTGGCAAAATGAGTTGTTCGTAGCATGGATCCGAATACTAAAGTAGGAAGACAGACGTTGGGACCAAATTGGTGTGAAATACAAGTTCTAGTTATCCTAGAACGAGAGAGTTTGATTAGGCCATATGATCTTTTACAAAGGTTTGAGGATGCACTTGGAGGAATGATAGCTTGACCTTGTTATCTGGTATGACATGCAGCTTTTTAATTAACTACTATTTATTGTATATGTCCGTCGTGTTATGACACTTTTTAAACTAATATTAATTATATTTGCAGGTGACAGTTAATGAAGGTGATTTCTATTGGATGCATTTGGAGTTTTGTGGCACACTAGCAATGTAAATGTTAGGGTCTTGTTAAACCAATTATATTTGATGCTGTGGAGCTTTCCCGTTTTATCATTTGGTAAATATTCACTAGTTCGTATTACATTTTAATCTCTTTATTTTATGCTTTTTCAATTTTATTTTATTTACACAAATATATGATTTTTTATTGTAGGTGATGGATTTTGTTTAAGATGTGATGGTTAAAGAATGAAGTTTGGTTATGTTTCGCTTTATGAGACGTAATTTTTATTGATTCTTAAACTAAATACATTGGATACATTTGTGATTGGTATATAGATATTTTTTTAGGTGACAAATTTATCAGCCTTGTGGATTGAAAAATTAATGACAATTATTGATTAGTACTTTAATTTCTATTTTTAAACTTTTTATTTGTATTTATGTTAATTTGTTA
>JBBMJZ010000122.1:13023150-13035492 GCA_037833815.1 Zingiber zerumbet | reverse complement strand
AAAATACATAATTTTAAAAGTTTTTTAAAAATTAAATAATTTTTAAAAACTTAGAAAATTATTTTGAATACGTACTCTTAAAATTATTGTGAAAATCTATCTTAATTTTTTTAAAAAACATTTACTATTTTTTTTGGAAACGTTTATCTAAAAAAAATTTTTAAAGCATTTTTCTTAAAAAAAAAATCTTTAACATTACTTTTATTATATATATTTTTTAATTATTTTGAAAATATTGCTTAGAAAATTATTTTAAAAATCTTGCTTAGATTTCTTTTTAAATCTTTCTTAGAATTTTTTTTTGAAAATCTCTTTTAGATTTTTTTTTTTTTTTTGAAAATCTTGCTTAGAAAATTGTTTTGTAAATCTTGCTTAGAAATTTTTTCTCGAAAAATTTGTTTAAAAGAATTTTCTTTAAAACTACTTTAAAAATCTTTCTTAAGAAAATTTGTTCTTTACTTTGAAAATCTTTCTTAAAATTTTTTCTTTATAATTACTTTAACAATATTTCTTAGAAATTTTTTCTTTAAAATTACTTTAAAAATTTTTCTTAAGAAAATTTTTCGTTGACTTTGAAAATATTTATTAAAAAAATTCTTTAAAATTACTTTGACAAACTTTCTTAGAAAATTTTTCTTTAAAATTATTTTGATAATCTTTCTTAGATTTTTTTTAAAAAAATACTTTAAAAATCTTACTCAATAAATTTTACTATTTACTTAGAAAAACTTTTTGAAAATCTAACTATAGTTCCTTTGCAAATATTTACTTAGAAAATTTTTTTCTTTCAATTATTTTTTAAAAGTTCTGCTTAGAAATTTTTAAAAACGTTTATTGAGAAAATTTTGAAGAAGTTTACTTGAAATTTTTTTGAGAAAGCCTTACTTGAAAAATAATTTTGACAAAGCTTTGCTAAGAAAATGCTCTTGAAAATATTTACAAATTTTTACTAAACTGAACTTTTGTTCAAACCTCTCCCTAAGTATGATACATACAAAGTGTTTACTTTCAGTTATATTTTTGAATTAATGTCTGACATTACTTATCCCATATTAGTTCTATCTTTATTTTACCTTAGTTTTTTTAATTATAAATGTCAAAGAGGGAGGGTAAGGGCTAATGTAGAAAAAGAATAAAAAAAATTGATCAAGTAAATCAAATTCAAAACTAACTTAGATTATTTGTTTGCATTTTGCATATCGTCTTTTAATATTATTTTTTTTAACTTTAACTCAAGTTGTCATTACATCAAAAAGGAAGAATTATTTGTACAATTTGCACTAATGATCTAACTCAGGTGTTGATGAATGATAAGTGGATTAAAGTTAGAGTGTTTGTGATCTAATTGCTTTACCAAGTGTGCAGGAGTTGACGGGTCTGGAGGACTTAACACTAGGCTGAAATCTAGTTAGATCTATGAGACTCGATAGCTGATGCGAAGTCTATATAGCTCTGCAGGACGTTGAGAAGTCAAGTTGGGTCTGCGGGACCTAACAACCAGCCGAAATCTAATTAGGTCTGTAGATCTAGCAACTAACAGGAAGACTTGGTGGATCAAAGATAAGTCAAACGACTGCAGTTGGTAACTAAAAAATAAGCAACTGGAGGAGAGATCTAGTGAGGACGTGCTCCCAGTAGAAGGAACAGTAGACGTCAGTCCAGCTTAGGTCCATTCAGGAAACCTAAGCTGAGATCTTGACTAGATCCTGATCTCGGAGAGACAGAATCTAATTAATGCTACTGCCTTATTGTGCTAACTCTATTTGCATGGTAATTTTATGTCTGGACTAACCCTGCAAGTGCCTCCAATAAGAAATCTCAATGAACCATATCAAAAGCTTTCTGGAGGTCCATCTTTAATATGGTTTGAGAAATTCTCTTCCTTGTGTAATCCTTATTAATTCTTGAACTAGGTGAATATTATCTGTAATGCTCCTGCCTTTGCTGAAAGTCATTTGGACTAGATGGAAGATATGCTCTACCACTCTTGCTAGCCTTGTAGCTAGAAGTTTTGAAATGATATTGTAAAAAACTGTGCAACATGAGATGAGCCGATAGTCTGCCACATGACAAGCCTGAGGTACTTTCAACACCAAGGAGATGAGAGAATGATTCCACTACTTAAGAAGCCTAAAAAATTCCATAACTGTTGCTTCCAAATCATGCTTGATGATATCCCATGAATGCTTAAAGAATTTGGCGCCATAACTGTTAGATCCCAAGGCTTTTTGGTCACCAATGTTGAAAAGAGCATGCCTAATCTCATCCTATGTTGGGTTCCCTCTGTAAGGCTACTTGTTATACTCAGCATTTATATATTTCCCATGAGATAGACAATCTGGTTGTAAGGAGCTTCTTGGGATGCTTGTATCAAGTAACTCTTGGAATGTGTTAAAAAATTCACCCATAATTTCTCTTGTACTAGTACCACCATCCCTCTTCTCAAGCACTATTATTTCCCTCCTCCTATTTATTCTCTTCACTAGTGTATGAAAGTAAGTGGTATTTCTATCCACTTCTTTGAAATATTTACACTTTGCCCTTTAAGCATAAAACAAATAGTCTACTTGACTTAGTTGTGCAACTTGTTTCAGAACTTGCTTGTAGTTGCTTTCAAAGGTGCCCGAAGTGTACCCTAGCTGTTGCAAGTGATGTAGCTCCTCTTGAGCATGGCTGGCTCTTTTCTTGATATGTTGAAACTGTAAATTGTTAAACTGCTTAAATTCAGCTTTCAGACCATTCAACTTTGCTTGAATCTATATTGTGTCATGCCCCTTTATGCCCTTGCCTCCAAACAAACCCATTTGCTAGCAACTACTATGTTATAATCCTCATGTGTGGTCCACATATTGTAGAACTTGAAGGCTTGCTGACCCGTTCTCCTTCACCCAAAATGGTCACTAGGCATGGTGTATAGTCAGATGTATGCCCTGGCGTGAGAAATTCTATCATTACTCTCATGTCCTGCTCCAACCATGCTTTGTTGAACATGCATCTATCTAGCTTGCAAAAAATAAGCCCATTTGACCATGTGTAAGGGCACCCAATTTGTGGAAGGTCTTCTAGCTCATTTTGTATAACACAGTTTTGAAAATATGTAATTTAGTAGGACGTAACGGGTAAGCCATCTTATTTGTCTTCAACCAAAAGGAGGGAGTTGAAATCTCCAAGTAGGATTCAAGGCAAGTCAAAATCAGTGACTATGGCATTGAGACCCTCCCATAATCTCCTTAAGCTAACAATGGACAACTTGACCATATATAAAGGTGATGTCATAATTCTTTTGGGTCATTCCACAAGTGATGGTTGCATGCATATATTGCTCATGCCAATCTATTGTCTCCAAAATAAGTTTTTGTGAATCCCAAATGAACATCAACCTGCTCCTGGAAAATCTGGAACCGTGTCGATTTCACCTTTTGAAAAGCCTATGCTATCAACTTAGTCTCCATGATACCCATAATTATCGATCTATGTCTTAGAAAGAAGTTCTGAACTTCCCTTCAATTCGTTTGGATGCCTGGTTAAAGTTCTTTACATTCCAAGAAATTATCTTCATGTAGAGGTAGACGACCTTAATCGTCTGAACTTCCCTTCATCTATCACCATAAATATATAATCTAATTAAAAAAAAACTTCTCAACTTACAGACCAACCCAAGTCCACAGTGGACTTCTGTCTGAACCTATAACCTTTGCGAACTAGCTAGTCCTTTAGTCTATTTTTAAATGAATTGATAAAATTTTAATTTAATCCGTTTAAATTATATCCAGCCAAGTTGACAGACTCAATCTAGATTGACCGTTCTAATTGTGTGCCGGTGTGATTCTGCGTAATCAGAGTTGTACTTAAGTTAATTATTTGAGCCAGGTGATTTTGCGGTCCAATGAATGGCTCCTGTTGGTCTTTTGGGCCGTACTTGTCCCATACCACATCATTAATCAATAAAAACAATTATCATAAACACACATGCACCAATTAAATTGGTAATGAGGGAAAAAATTGCAAATTGCTGAAATCAAACACCAAATGGCAATTGTAAGAATTAAAGATAGAACAGTTTAAACTCTATTTGGTCTAATAATAAATGAGTTATATTTGCAGAGCTACTAGATTATTAGATAAGATTTAACTTGTGACTTGTCATTATTAAAGCAAGAGAATTGTGTACATGAAAACCAATGCAGCTAGCAGTATTAATTATTGATTACAAATTTACACACATTGTTCTTAGTTTAATTAGAGTAGAATAATTCAATCACGAACAACATATAAGAAAAATTAATCAAATTAACCCTATTCCATATTCTTGAATTATCATGGAGTGATTTTCTGTAGTTAAATTGTTTGCTTCCTGAAAGCTATAAATATCCCTGTAGCAGCTCAAGTCAGGGAGCTGACACCCAACCAAGTCCTGCAGCTCGCCTGAGCTCTCACCGGAAGGCGAATGAAACTCTAACGCCGGCGAGTGAAACCCTGAAAGTATATCTATAGTTGTGGCAGCCGCATGGCTTACTGGAACATGGTGTTTGGGCCACAGCACAGGGTTGTTGTAGAAGGTCAAATGGCTGCTCTGTGAGCCTTGGAGCTGCAAGAGCTGCATCCTCTCGATGGCCGACACACTAAGGCTTTCACTAGGCTCTCGATCGCCACGACGAAGAGTTCCCTTGCCAAGTAGCTTCTTCTTCAGCCTCGTGTTCCAGTAGTTCTTGATGTCGTTGTCCGTTCGTCCGGGCAGCTGCGCTGCCATTATCGACCACCTGATGAATCAAGGAACAAACTTCTCCTAATGAACTGAGGAATTGAGAAGATGGAAGATTAATAAATTAGTTTATATGTGATTTTATACCTGCTTCCTATACTTATGTAAAGGCTACAAATGATTTGATCTTCTTCTTCTGTAAAGCCACCATGTTTGATGTTTGGTCTTAAATAATTTAGCCATCTAAGCCTGCAACTTTTCCCACACCTCTTTAACCCTACACATATGCAAAAAAAATTATCATTAATGAATTAATTCAAGTAGAAGGAAAGCAATTACTCGGTAATAAATCGATATTAATTCACCGATCTTATGAGGAAGTGCAATCCAATTTCCACCGGTTCCATGCTGTTCGATGTAGGCTTTCAGCTCGGCATCCTCCTCAGGCGACCAAGGCCCCTTCTTAACATTATCTTTGTCGCAACAAGGAGCTCTTCCCATGCTCTTTCACTTTCCTTTCAATTGAAATGGTAGAGAGCGAGCAAGGATGATGAGGTTTATAGGAAGTAATTAAGCCATGAAAAGATAATTAAAAGTTGTGTGATAGATGTTTAGGGTTTGCTTTACTAATTAATTAGTTAATTAATTAGTCATTGAAAGTCAATCATGCAAAATCTAGCACTTTTGGTTTTATAATGGATGTGCTAATGGTTAAGTATTAGCTCAAGGAATGAAGTGATAAAAGTCTACTTAGGGGACATAATTAATTATATGCATACCTTAACTTCTCTAATTTCTTGGACAAGTGGAAGAGTAGCTAGGGTTGTCAATGGATTAAAGTGGAAGAGAGAAAAAATAATGCTTATTCTCTCTACCTTTAAACTCTTGCATTTGACCTTGGTGGCAACCTTGCAAAGATAAAAATAATCAATTAATATATACTTGTTTCAATGATCAGATAAAATAAATAAAGCATGGGTAGGCTTCTCTTTGTCCTTGTCTATAAACTTAGAATCTCCTAGTTTGATGAATGTAATTGGATGTTAGCATCAAAAATGTATTTAGGTTTTGGTGAATTTTGCCACCTCCATATTTAATTTCCATAGAATAATTATGCATTTTAGTTTGCTTAATTTTCACCAAAATTTAAAAACTAGCATGTAAACTTGTCGATGAGGCAAGTGCGTAAGCATTGATACAATACAAGATGATCTTGATTACCCCATATATTTTCTTAATCATCTATATATAGATCAATAAACAAGCAAAACAAGCTATATAGAGAGAGCCAAAAACAAAGAGGGATTTGGTGTGTCAACCTTTTGACTTTTGGAATTTCTATAAGCAAGTTTCCTTTCTCCCTTAATTATAAGCATTAATTGAACAGGGCAGGTGGTAAAGAGAAGTCAATTCTAGCTAGCTTTCGCAAGATATACATTAATATATTAGTTTCTAATTAATTGTGATGACCACAAGATAATTAAGCTTTTCTGGTTTTTTAGCTGGTCTTATAAGATTGATTGTGAATTATTTCATCAACTTTATTCAGTTTATTCTTTGATCAGCAAAATGAAAGGTTGAGTTAATGACATAGAAAGTTCAGAAGCTATTAGGTTTTTGTGTCAACTTCAAAGATTAATATGTTGTTATTGAGAACAAATTATAAAACAAGCCATATATCATTGAAAACCACGTATATATTTAATTTTCAACAAAAAAAATTAATGGTGCTTAAAGTTAATATTCCTATAGGAAGTTATGACAATTTTGATTGAAATCTGTTATACTGAAAATGCTAGCTACTCAGGAAGCCTTTATAATAGTGCTAGGGAAAGATTTATAATAATATTCGAGAAGGATTAACCCACTTGGGGAAAACTAGATATTTACTCAGGAATTCAAGAAATAACATACTACTCAGGAATTAGAAAAGATCAACCCATTTTTGGTAATCTTGAATATTTTCTTGATACTTGCAAAATAATAAGGGTGGGTATGGTTTCTTTGCATTTTCATTTCATTTTCTAGAAAATCGTATTTTCTCATTTTTCAAAAAATAATTTTTCTGTGTTTTTCGTTTTCTTAGAAAATGTTCTATCTTTTTCTTGAAAATGAACGTGAAAAATATAAATTCAAACATGTTTTCGATTTTCTCATAAAATGAAAATAGAAAACAACATGAAAAATGCAAATCAAACGCCCTCTAAATTTTTAATATTTTTGCATGTTTTATTTCTTGAGGCCTTAGCAAATATAAATCTCATTTAATGAGGGAATCTAAATTACATTTAAAACAGTTTAACTCATCCGGGAGAATATATAGAGAGAGAGAGAGTTACTTTGAGATTCACCAAGCACGACATCTTCTGGTGTACGGAAATTACACCTCTGAGGGTGTGACAATGCACAACAAAAAAAATGATAATCCCAATTAGTCTCATTGACTATTTCTGGGGTGACCGGCCCGGTCCCACGGAAGTTTCCCACTGGCCACCAGGATAAATCGGGAAGCGCACGCGGTGGCCAGCCCAGAAATCTAGCATCCTTTGGTGACAATGCACAACAAGAGTGATGGATAGACACATTTACATAGAGTTGCATAGGGATTCACCAAGCAGGACATCTTTTGGCACGGGAATTACATCTTGCGGGCGTGACAATGCACATCAAGAGTGATGGATAGACACATTCACATAGAGTTACTTAGGGATTCACCAAGCAGGACATCTCCTGGCGTACGGGAATTACACCCCGAGAGTGTGACAATCCACATCAAGAGTGATGGATGATTAAAGAGATGGTTATGATCATTATTACTGGCGTAGAAGTGACCCCTTGAAAATGGAACTAATGTTTATTACTTGAGGGTGGGTCTTGTTGGGCTTGCAACTTTAGGGCTCTTTGCAATTATTGATTATTGTACTTGTGCATGTTAGAATTTGCGCTAGACCTAAGGACTAAAATAAAAATTATTTTTATCATCTTCTTTTGTCATCTACTGATGATTAAGGCATCTATTAAGGAGTTGACAAGTGCATGCAATATTAGGTAGTTAATTAATGAGAGTAGGGGAGATTTTTATTGATTTGATATTAAGCAGCAGTTGGATCGCTGTCGCTCACCAAGAATCACATAATATAGTATTCATCCATTATTGTCGAAGCAGAGATGACAACCTTTTCAGAATCTAATTATGTATAGATTTCAGACATGGATCAAGGATTATGGTCAGTCAAGAGTAGTATTGCGAAACAACTAAAAATTAACAAATGATTATGCCATGTCAATCAGATTGCTTGAGTTCTGTTACATTTTGATCAGTATCATCAATTCCTGTTACTAATGAGTGATTTTGAGCATTTTTATCAAGTTATATTCAATCTGGAAGATCTTGACAGCAGCATATCAAGGCATGAAATTAATGCTCAGTTCCATGTAAAATGATTGACCACTGTGCTCATTCACAGGGTTTATCAGTATTCAGTGGCTTTGTTTCAACTGTCGAGCACTGGTTCAGTTTATCACTGCCTTTTGTTTCAGCTTAATTCCCACACAGTTTGTGTACTTGTTCAGAACCATTGCATTTCTGCACTTATTCACATTTATCAGTGCTTTCTGTTTCAGTATTGAATTGCGTATCAATTTCAATGTTTCTTGTTCTTATTGTAGATTTATCTATTTCTGTTCAAAATTAATAGTTTATCAGCTAGATAGAATATTCAGAAACACAAATCACTTGAAAAGAAAAGGAGAAAACAAGTTCAACATCTTCACACGAACAAGTTCCCAAATAGAATTTAGCAAACAACAAACATAATTTTGAATTAGATCAATATCTTTACAATAACATGTGTATTAACTCACCTAGCTCCCTCTTGACTCTGTGTTTGGTTATAAAACCTCCAAGAAAGGATAAACCTCAATTCCCAAAGGGTGCACTCAAGATTTGAGATTGCACAAAAGACGCACCGAGGTTTGAGAATGCACAAAAGATACACTTCTTTTCCATTTTATCCCTCTGTCAAAGTTGACTTTTCTTTTCTCTCCTCTCTGATGTGCGTGTGTTTTTTTAGTATTTTTTAGTATGCATTATGTGGAATTTCATGAGCATATTTCACATTCTCACATTTCATTTTGTTTATTTACTCTTTTAGTTCGAAAAATTACTCTTATGCCTTTTTTTTTGATAGGATGTGTCTTTAGAGCAAAAAGCATATCCGATTCAAATTCATCAACGAGATGGGTGCGCCCCAACCGTACCTGGGAAGCACGGTCGTGTTTGGCCCAGTTATAGAAGTTGAGTCGGACATGCCTCGGTCGTGCCTCCCAGGCACGACCATGTCCGGCCCCTACTTCAACGCCCAAATGCAACACGACCATGTCACGTGAAAGTCTTCCCAATGGTTCAAGGTTTCCCGATCATTTTTGATGGTTGGGAGGGCTATAAAATGCCCCAAAAGTTTACTAACTCGGGAAGGAGGGTTTTCCCCATTCTAGGAAAACCCTAGAACAGTTGTCCTAAGAGCCGCCGTGATGATCTGTCCATCGATTCGAGCTTGAAGTTCCTTCCGAAATAGTCAACCATCCCGCTAAGCTTTCTCCTTTCTCTATTTCCAGTTTTGAGTTGTAATTGATTAGATTCAATGTCTTTCGGTTGTAACTTCATCTCCATGGAATAGATCTCTTGATTATAGGATTAGGAAGTAGCCCGATGTAATAATTAACAATGAATTCAAGTAATTGTTTAGTTTTCTATATAGCATGACATGTTTATTCCATGGTTCAGCTTTATTGTGCATACACGACTGTGATATTAACCTGCACTTTCGTATCTCACGAGACGTGAGGAAGGACCGAAAGGTGAACCCAACTCTTCGACTCATAATATCCAAAACATGAAGAATTAGTCACAAAAGTATGCCAGTATACCACGAGGGGATGACGATCTTGTCATCATAGGCACCATTGGCTATCACATATCTTAATAGGTGTGTCCCAATTCGGCGTCACGAAGTAAAGAATGACAATTAGGGAAACCATGGGATTCACGTGTCAGGGGTCTTCCTGAGAAAGCGGTTGGACTGGCAATGTTGCCTCAAAAGTAAGTGTCATGTTTGGGTAGGTACGCCGATATAATTCGAAAAGTCTATATTGATATTTAGGGATAGGTCCACCTACATGCGAACAAATATAGAGATAGGAAAGTAAAACAATACTTGTAATGTCAACAATTATCGTGACGAAACCGAAGTCCTAAGATCATTTGCCCAATCCAAATTCCTTCCTTGACCACTTGCTTGATTACAACCTCTTGCTCTAGACCCTCTCTCAACTCTCTCTTTCTTACTTGATTAGTACTTAACTTTCTATTCTATGTTGATTCGATATCTTTTATTACTTGACGACAATCGTGCACTTACGGTTTGTATGACAATAAATTTTTGATATCATTGGCAGGGACTTGTCAATGTCAATATTGATTGGAACAGTTATTTGGTTAATCTAGATTTCTTTTTTTACCCCTAAAATTCTATTTTTTCTTTCTTTTTTGAAATTCTACATATTCTTTCTTATCTTTTTAACTGATGCATTTCTTCTTGATATCTAATAACTTTGTTTTGCAAGTATTAGTGTGTGTGTGTTTCCTTTTATGCTAAGATCTAACTTCTTAGGAATCTGCTTCCTGTCAATACTGAGATCGATAGGATATTCCATTGAAGATGAAATTTGCAAAAGCAATTAGAAGCCGAACATTCTCAAGCAACAACTATGTCAAACATACCGTTGTGGGATTATGTCACACCAAGCGTTAAAGGCCTAAGGTCAAGCATCACTCAACCTTCAATAGAAGCCAATAATTTTGAATTTAAACCTATTGTGATCCAGATGGTACAACAAAGCCAATTTGATGGAGACTTAAGTTGAAGACCCAAATCAACACTTAGAGATTTTCTAGTAAATCAATGGAACCCTGAAGTACAATGGAGCTATTATTGAGGCTATAAGATTGATGTTATTCTCTTTCTCGCTAAGAGATAGAAAAGGCTTGGTTCAATCCACTCCTAGTAGATAACATTACAACATGGGACCCATGCAAGCAGAGATTCTTAGAAAAAATTTTCATCTAAGCAAAACAGCTCATCTGAGGAATTTCATCACCAATTTCATACAAAAGGACGGAGAATTTCTATTTGAAACTTAGGATAGCTTTAAGGGACTATTGCGGCAATGTCCCACCACGGTCTAGAGAAATGACTAATTATCCACACCTTCTACAATGAGATTTCATATCCCATAAAAGTATCCTTGGACTCCGTAGTTGGCGGAGATTTGATGAACATGGATGAGGCTAAAGATATTATTGAAAGTGTGACACTTAACTAATACTAGTGGATGTCTGAATGAGGCAACCCTATTAAAATCGTTGGTAAGTATGATGTGAATACTCTTGATTTGATTTCTACCAAGATGGATGATCTTAAAAAAAAATAATTTTAAAATAATTTATTTTATTTTTATTTTAATTTAATTTGATTTGATTTAATTTTATTTAATTTAATTTTATTTTATTTTATTTAAATTAATTTGATTTAATTTAAGTTAATTTAATTTGATTTAATTTAAATTGATTTGATCTAATTTAATTTAATTTAATTTAAATTGATTTAATTTAATTTAATTTAATTTAATAAATTTTAATTAAATTTAATTAGGTTTAGTTAAATTCAATTTAATTTTAGTCTTTAGTCATCTCACCTGATCTAAGTTTTCAATTAGTGAATCCTATAATTTTTGTGAGATGAGTCAAGTTCAATTTTAGAGTTTGGTTTAACTTTGTGTTAGATTCAGGTTTAGCTTTGGGTCCAACAAACAGACATTTTTTGGATAAACTTCTGAACTATGGTGAGTCACCTGGATATTATTAGAGTAAGCATGCCTTCGAGGTTTTCCAAATAGTCCTAACTATTGAACTTAATATAAAACCTTGGTCTAACTAGTTAGGATCTGTAAGTGGTAGCTTTAGTTAGTTCCACTAAGCCAAATGCACCAAGTCGAAGTCATATCTTTCTATACATGCATAGACAGAGCTTCTCTAACCTACTATCATCCAAAACTTTACCAGTATCGTAGGTCAAGTTAAACTTTTGTCCCTTTTTAAACTAAACCTAATTACCCTGTCAGGTAGGTTGTTTTTACAGGTGCCAGTTATTCTGGAGTCTCCCCCTAAATTAATGATATGATTTAGATTTTAATTTTGGGTCTATGTCGATTACTTTTATAATTATAATATACTTGATTATAATCTTGGTTGAAGTTGGTTTTAAGGTTATTTTTATGGTTTGGTTTTAGTTTAGTTTTATAGTTAGAATTCTAAATTGGGCTTTTTGGACTTTACATAATATATTTTATTTTTAGGTATATAGTATTGATTAATTTCTACTTACTTGGTTAGATACGCTTTTAGAACCCAAGCTTTGGTTTATTTTTTATTTTGAGTTACAAGTGAAATAAACGATTTATTTGTTGAGCTAGACTTGTATCTAAGTCCAGATTTGTTGTATATTCCTTTTTGATTATTTAATATTAGGTCAAAATTTTTAGATCTAGTTGTGAACTTTTCTAACAACCCTTTAAGTTTG
>JBBMJZ010000122.1:12953687-12984686 GCA_037833815.1 Zingiber zerumbet | reverse complement strand
TGTGTGACACCACACACCATGTTATCTACAATATAAACTAAGATGGACAACTACATTTATCATAAATGCAGATATTTAACCAATGTGATTCTTTATTTCTAATAGATGTTCATACCAAAAGCTAGGCTTTTAGTATACATCCTAACTCCTGGTGCTGACTCTGCTGATGCTCCTGCGCCTGCTACTACATCTGCCCCTTCTTCTGATCCTATCGACGTTTCTGATCCTGCTCCCACTGCTTTGAAAGATGATCTCATTGAGTTTTATGTCCCTCCATGACACGTGTTATTGTACGTTATATGGATGTTTATTGTGGAGTCCCTCTGTGAACTTCACTTTATTTTGGGTATATGATATACCGCTTCTCTATATTTTATTGTGTGTCTCTAATCCAAGTTGTTATCTTGTGTTGATATCTGTGTGCTTTAGGGGGAGTATCCCTCAGATTTATCGTGTTTGCTTAGTGCACAAATTGAGGGGGAGCTTTATTTTTTTGATATTTGCCAAAGGGGGAGATGTAAATTGACGTTTATGCTTAATTAAGAAGGATATTCATGCTTAGTCATATACTATCTCTTAGTCATATATTATCTGCTATTATTGCGTGTGATTAAGTAGGATGAATTTTATACAATATTGCCATTTACTATTAGCTCATGATTATTGCTATTTACTGCTTGTCATCTTATTATTATGGTATGATGGAAATTAGCCTAAACTCAAATAGATTGTCAAATATCAAAAAAGGAGGGGATTGTTGGTGCAATCATGCCCCGAATGTTTTCAATGTGTTGACAACTATTTAAGTTTAGGTTAATACATTTAGATTTAACGTGTGCTGCAAGTTTTGCAGGAAGAAGTCCAAGAAGGTCGAGTATCGGAGTCTTGGCAGGAAAAAGTCCTTGCAGGTCAGAAGACCGGGTGCAAGGCAAGAAAAGTCCAAGGAGGTCGAGGACCGGAGTCTTGGCAAGAAAGTCCAGAAATGCGTTCATCTGGCACGAGGTGGGAAACCAGCAAGCAATCGATTGGTAAATCGATTGAGGCGCATAACTATGGAACAGAACATTGCTGAATCGATCAGCCGATCGATTCAAATACTTTCTGCGCGAACACAGTGCGAAGCTGGATTGATCAGCCGATCGATTGAGGAATATCATCGATCGGCCGATCGATTCAAATACTTTCTACGCGAATACAGTGTGGATCTGGATCGATCAGCCGATCGATTGAAGATAACCAATCGATCGATCGATCGATTCACAGAGTTTCTGCACAAAGGAGCAGTGTGATATTGAATCGATCAGCCGATCGATTGAAGATAACCAATCGATCGGCCGATCGATTGAATCGACTTCTATATTGTGAAATATGCGGCTGAATCGATCCAGTGTTGCTTGAATCGATCGGGACGACGCTCAACGGCTATATTTGAATCGATTGGAGATTTCCTCAATCGATCGAAGGCGACGATCTCGTGAGAAACGACTAGTTTTGAAGACGAATAAAAAGGGGGAGAAGTACTATAGCAGAACAACTCTTGTATACTCATTATGCTAAGCAAAAAGTGAGCTCCCCAAGTGATTTCAAACAAAAAGATTTAAGTCTCTTCCTCCAAAATTTAGATCTCATCTTGTAAGAGGAAGAGACATTTCTTGTGAAGGTTTCTCCACCTTCGTTTGTGATAACGAGAAGGAGAAGTTCATATTGGAGCTTGATCGTGTGGGTGTGTGCCTTGGATTTGTCAACTCAAGGAGGTGGAGATCAAGTACCAAGGAGTTAGCATTGCTTTCTTATTTTCTTGTTTTTCATTTCTTTCTATTTGCTTCCGCTAACAAATTGTAGGTGAAAAAATCGAAGAGAAGTTATTCACCCCCTTTAGCTAATCGTAAAGGTCCTATCAGTGACCGCTAGAAAAAAAATTATTAGAAAAAATTAATAAAAAAACTAACGTTAAAAAAAGTTTGAAATGATAGAAAATATAGTTGAAAAAAATAGTAAAAAATAATATTCGAAATAAAATAATGTTTGAGAAAATTAACATTCTCGAATGGTACATTCGACAAAATATCTTTTTTGAAAAACTAATTAAATCATATTAAAACTTATTAATCATTTTTACTATGACCCATTAATTCTTAAAAATTTGGGTTCCATTAAATCAAAGTTTACAGAACAAAAAAAAAAACCTGACCATCCTTTGGCCAGATTTTTGACGCTGATTTAAATCCATATTGGTAGGATCGGTACTAGGGATTCTAAAAAAAATCTCCAAAAAAATTATCATTGGAGATTGCCTTAGCATTTTCTTTTTATTATTTATTTTAAGATTCAGGGTGTATTTAGGTGGCAGGAAGCGAAAATTTAAGATGAAAAACGGGATGGATGTGCAGTATTTTTGATGAAAATCATTAAAAAAAAAACATACTTATCACCCTATGAGCACTAGTGATTTATTTTATTTTATTTATTTATTTAAGCTTTAGGATGTATTTAGGTTGTAGGAAGCGAAAATTTAAAAAGAAAAATGGGATGGATATGCAGTATATTTGATGAAAATCATAACCAAAAAAAAAAAAAAAAAATCATCCTCCCAATCTTTGTCAAATTTCAAATTTTCACCATCATGAACTAATAAATTTCTAAAATTTGTAGAAGATTTTGATCAGAAAAAGTTCTTCTTTATGTAGCTTCTCATACAGAGTTTGCTGCTATACATACAGGCCCTTACACAACAGAAGAGCAACCATGGGATCCACCCTAGGCATGATCGGAAGAGGGCGTCGACTTGACCCCATGGGTCATTCGAGTTGGTATGTGATGAGATGTTTACTGTACGAGGTCACGGGATCGAAACTCGGGACAGTCGGAGCGTAAATCCCCGGGTCCTTGTGCAACTCACCCCACCTGTCACATACTTGCTCGGATGCTATGATTTAGCTCCCCCATGACGGCTTTGGTTCGGGTGCGGCATGGAGCTGTGGGCGAGCGATTTCGCCTTTGACCTTTTGCCACATGAAAAGGGCGTCGACGGCGTTCGGTCAGCGGCGGCGGCGGAGGGGTCGAGTACGGGGTTGGCGCCCTTCACCATCCATCCGGCGGCGAAGAGGGAGAGGCCGGCGAGGAAGGCGGTGCCCCAGGCGCGCGCGGACCAGCGGCTGAACCTGCGGGTGGCGTACTGCCACTGATAGCGGAGCACAGCGGGGTCCGGGTTGCACGGGTCCGGAGGGAGGGTTGGGCCACTTCGCCGTCCTCGCCCACGCCTCCTCCGGCCGGCCCAGGGGATCCGCCGGTGGCGCCGCCGTCGCGCTCGGTTCGTTCTTTCGAGCTATCTCCGGCGGGTTCCGGATCCTTCTTCCCTATTGTGTTTTATTAGAGGAACGTTGTGGTTAAATGCGTTATCGGGTCTGGACCCCGGTCCGGGCACCGGCCCGGTTGGCCCATGCCCGCTACGCATTTTTTTAATGAAAAATTTAAAAAGATGTGGATATTGAAAAATAGCTAATCCAGTGCTTGTCTTTCCGTCCACGCTTCTCAGATCGAGATGACTACCGCCGTCGCCGGCCGCTACCTCAACCTTCTCTCTGCCCCGGCTCCTCTTCCCACCTCACGGTGTCCGCCTTCTTCTGCTCTACATCAACTTTTATCCTGCAATAAGCGGTGGCCTGGTGGCGGCGGCCGTGTGAGCCGCAGCACAGCCGGATTCCGTGCCCGGTGCGGGCTCTTGCCGGTCGACCCATGGGCGCCCACTCTCGACTCCCAGAGCGTCGCCTCCCAGCTCTTCGCCGTATCCCTCTTCCCCTACTTGGGCTTCCTCTATTACATCACCAAATCCAACACCGCGCCCAAACTCACCCTTTTCGGCTTCTATTTCTTGCTCGCTTTCGTTGGAGCCACTAGTACGGAATCGTTTTACCTCATTATTGTGAAATTTCAGACTATTTTGATCCATATTGGAAATTTGAATCTTTTATACTCTTTGCATCATATGCTTACTAGTTTATGACTTCATTTTCTTAGTTCTGGTAAAGTTATCATCATCATCATCATCATAATCATATTTTACTTCAGATGAAGACAAATAGTATAAAATTAGTACATCTGACTTGTGTTCTTTGTTGGATGCATATGATCCATCGAAAAATTAAGTTCCCGCTGGAATATATGGTAATTTCTCTACTCTCCTTCTATCTATCTGATCCAAGATTTAATGCAAGTTAGTTCTGATCCAAAACCAATAATGTCTTGCATCAGCAAAGGTGCATTATGGAACCTCATTGTCAAATGTTGATTGGTTGCACGGTGGAGCGGAGTCATTGCTCACTCTCACAAACTTGTTTATTGTTTTGGGCTTGAGGGAAGCATTGAGGAAAATGAAGGACGCAAAGAAAAAGACACCTCCAGTTGTTTCGGATGCTAAAGAGAAAAGCTCTGTATAGGTGAGCACCATGTCTCAAATGATCTATGTACTGTGTTAGATTGGCGAAATAGTGTATAAAGATTCATTACAAAACTTCTCATTCAATGGCAGCTCTGTGTCTAAGTGCATCAAGATTCATTCTTCTTCCCAATCACACCATGAACCAGTTGACTGAATCCACAGCAAGGTTTCTTCTTTTGTGTCACCATCAACTCTCGGAATTCTATTCTTCCTGGTCTCTCCACTTGTTTGCAGAGCAGGAGATTGATATTGCTCTCTCTTTAATTTTTTTGGTCAAGTTTATTCCTGTTGAATCAGGCAATAACTATTACAGTCATGTTGCATTTTAATTTTCAAAGTTGTCACCATGCACATGATTATTTATCTCTATCCAAATAGTTCAGGTAGTTGTCATGCAATACAACTCTTTGAAATTTAGATACATAGACAATCTATGCATATCAGAATGTTGTCTAAAGACTAAATGTCTTGTTGCATATGTTCTATTAAATCCATTTCGGTTGTATCTGCCTGTAATTTTTGGCTCACACTCTTTAACTGCAATAGTCTAGCTGTTTAGAACATCTTCAGCTCCATTGCATTGATGACAATCTGATTCCCAATTCAGAGCTCGTTTCAAGAGTTGAAGTAGTTCTCTTGTACTGAGGATTGATTGTCATGCAGATTTGAGCTTTAAGATATATTTTTCGTAGAGTGGATAGAAACACTACTAATGACCTGATGTTTCTTCTTTTGCACTTTAATGTTACTTCTCTACTTGGCAAACCATTTCATAAGGCATCACAATATCAACATGATTGAATCGGTCACATTCATTTCTTGCAATGACTGGCGGCTGCATATTGCATTAATTGGTGAAATGAAGATTCTCGAGTCATGTGCCAAAAGGTGAAATCGCTTGCCCCAGTGTTCCCGTCGCACCCGACCTAAGGTCATCATAAGAGAGGTAAATCATAGCATCCGAGCGAGCATGTGGCAGGTGGATTGAGTTGTACAAATTAGATTAGTAGGTGGTCGGTCCTATGTTCATAGTTTAGATCCTCACTTTGTAAAGATAGATTCCTATGTACAAAGTTATGTTCTTTTTCATACACCTAAATATAGAAGACAAGGAAAATTAAAAACTGAAGAAATTTTTTCACATGAATTTTTCTCACTGTTTATTTCATAAAAAAAAAAGATGGTTACATATTATAAAATAATGATCAGACCGATTTAAGAATCCATTAGTGGATTAATTTTTGAATATTTTTTATCCGTTAAATTGGGCCTCCTCTAAATTAGTTGGATAGTTAGATATTTGAATTATAATAAAAAATAAAAAATAATAAAAGATCAAGCAAGCCTTTATCATTTAAAGCAACAACACATGAAAACAACATAAAAATGTATGCATTTGACTTTGAAATGGTCAAACCACAGAAAACAAGAGAAATCATTTAGAACTATTCATTTTTTTCCTTTCTAATAGCGTAACTAACTTGCCCCTTCGCCAAGACAAAAATATATATTTATAACTTAGGTGTACATATATGTTTAATAATGACAAATAATTAAAAGTGATTTTATTATTATTATTTTTCTCCTTTTTTGTCGTTAAAATTACCTTTCACCCTTCTCAATAACAAACAAATGAAAAAGACAAAACATTATTCAAATTATTGATTCGGAGGTTTATAATTGCCAAACTTGAAGGGCATATTGGGCAGGACAACAGGTTTTATGATGAGAAACTTGAAGGGCATATTGGGCAGGACAACAAATTGATAATGCTGTTTTTGTAATAATTAAAAAAATGGAGGTGTCTTTCTGATTTGCTTCCCATTATAATTTGTAAATGTGAAAAGAGGGCAAATTACTAAAAACTCCAGCTTCGCAGGCAGCGGGGAGCGGCGTCAGCGTGTACGCAAGTTTCCTGCTTCGCTTTTCCAGTGCCCCCCTCGTTTCCTAGGGTTTCCCCAACCCGCCGCTACGACGCGGCCTGACCGCTCCGCCGCCATCCATTTCCGATCGGTTTCGAGGTCTCCAGGTGCTGATCTCCTCCTTCTTTGGAAGGACGTAAGTGATCCCAAAGACTCCTTTCGCCTTCTCTGTCTCGTCTAAGTTTAGCGCTCTGCCGTCTCCGCCTCTGGAAGTGACGAAGTAAGTTCGTCTTTTTCATCGATTTTATTTTTCAGTTCCAATTTTTTTTTTTTCGAGAGCTGGCGTGCGTATCAAAGTTTATCTGCTTTTAGCGGATTTACGCTGTGTTTTGCAGATTTGTGGTTGGAGGTTTTGTTGTTCATGTGACTATGGTCAGATTTAACTTGTTTGAACGAACTTCAGCTTTTGGGTACTTTACCAGCTGATTTATCGTTTACTATTCTTTTCGATCATTTATTGGGTAGTATTTTACTTGATCGCTCTGTGATCAATATCTTTAATATTCAATTAGGTATGCTGATCTTTTTTTTTTGCACTATAAATTATCCTTAAAATGCTTACCTTTTTCATGTAATTTGCATTAATTGTTTCAAAATGCTTATCGCCGTTTCCTTTTGTGCTTGCATAGTATAGGATATGAACGATTGGCATCACTGTGGAGTGAATTATGCTCTCTGATCTTCATGTAATTTGTATTAACTGATTCAAAAGGTTTCTGATCTTTTTATTTGTGTTTGCTTAGTAAAGGATATGAATGATTGGCATCACTGTGGGTGCAATTTTGAATTATACTTTAGAATGAGAGCTGAACCTGTGGAATTCAATCTCTCATTTAGACAATCTTTGGTGCATATCTAGGATTTGAGGAGAGGATTATGAATTATGCGTATCTGAACAAAATTTGACTTTTTAAGTTCTAAATTTTCCCATTCGTCAAGATCTAATGTAGACAAACATAAGACTCCTGAATTACGTCAAATTGAATGGGATCTGATTTTCAAAGATCTGATCAGCTATTGTAAAATTGTTAACATGTGATGAATTGTCTTGCTCGAGACTCCTGAATTTCACCGTTGTACTTCGATATTCCTTTTTATAGTTGCATATGTTTTTTGTGTTTATTTAAAACTAGTGTAATCTGCCAATTATTTACTTGTTTGAGAGAATCTAGGTATGCCAGAGTTGAAAAAAATTTCAAGCAAGAATCATAACCTTCCTATCTACTTTCCTCACTGCAGCAGGATAAATATTCATCCTTCATTGACCGCATGTTGAGCTGTAAGTGAACTAGCAACAAAATTCTTGAGAGGTTGCTGCTTCTATATTAACTAATTTAGGTGGATCGAGATTTCTTTACGATGTGAACTGTAGCATTCTCCCTTGTCTATATAGGTATCTTTCACAAATTTATATTATAAGGATTGCAATGATGTCCTTATGCAAAAATTGAATGGTAATCTTACTTGTGTAGACAATCTTTAGATAAGTTTTCCATTTATGAATTTAAGATGGCAGGATGTGTTGATTTCTATAGTTTATTTATAATTTTTTGTTAGATGATGAAGTGAGAGAAAATAGGTGATATGAATATTTTTCAAATACAATCACTAGCTGTAGTTAGCAAGGTGAATTGATCGGAGATGTTTGCTTGAGTGGTAGATATAAATCATGGGAATTTTGGTTAATGGAATTAAAGGTATTTTAAGAATACTGAGTAATTCAAGTGATATAGCATTCCATAGAGCTCAGTTGAGTGAAAAGATCCATATAGCTGGCGTCAACTAACTGGGACTAACATGACTAATGGAAGTTGTAGGCTGTAAAACTCATTTGGTGATTTTTACATCCTTCATCATGATTTAATGTAGATGGAGATGGTACTGTCAAAGGCTTCCAATTAGAGTTGTAATTCAATTTTGTTTGATTGAGGCATTTGCTATGTCTTGATTTGAGGCAAATTTAATTGACAATTATTTTTATGCCCTGTCTACATGCTCAATGTGATAGAATTTTCTTCTTACCTGATTTGAGCATCGATTTGAGCTAAGCAGATTCTTTGACATTGGCTTCAATGTGCTGGATTTTCTATCTCTCTTCCTCTCTCTCTTTTCTCTACCTTATATATCTGGTTGTACAGATATGGTCACGAATCATCATATTACGAGATTTTACGTTAAAATAATATTTGTGCAATTAATGTCGTCGTGGGAAAAATATTGAGGGGTGATTTTTTTTTTATCAATCTTTGTATATGTCTTTTCATGAATAGTTAGATAGTTCTTATAAAACAATAGATGGCCCTACTTTGGTAAATAATGCTGTATTCTACTTATTTTTATTTTTTGTTTCTTACTATCATTTTCAGAGGTTCAATGGAGGTCACTCAGATTCTCTTGAATGCGCAAGCAGTGGATGCCACTGTTCGGAAACATGCAGAAGAAAGTCTGAAACAGTTCCAGGAACAAAACCTTCCTGCTTTTTTGCTATCTCTTTCTAATGAGTTAGCCAACAATGAGAAGCCTGTTGATAGCCGCAAGTTGGCAGGCTTGATACTTAAAAATGCTTTGGATGCAAAAGAACAGCTTAGAAAAGCTGAGCTTGTTCAGAGATGGTTGTCTTTAGATGTGTCTGTCAAATCCCAGATTAAATCTTGCTTGCTGCAGACCATTTCTTCGCCAGTACCTGATGCTAGATCTACTGCTTCCCAAGTTATTGCTAAGATTGCTGGCATTGAACTACCTCAGAAACAATGGACTGAGCTTATAGCGTCTCTACTCTCAAACATACATCAGCTCCAGCCACATGTTAAGCAGGCTACACTGGAAACTCTTGGCTATATATGTGAGGAAGTTTCTCCACAAGTGGTTGATCAAGACCAGGTCAACAAGATACTTACGGCTGTAGTACAGGGAATGAATGCTTCAGAGGGAAGTACAGATGTCAGGGTTGCTGCGACAAGAGCATTGTATAATGCTTTGGGGTTTGCACAAACAAATTTTTCAAATGACATGGAACGTGATTATATTATGAGAGTGGTCTGTGAAGCCACTTTGTCTCCAGTTGAGAAGATCCGGCAAGCTGCATTTGAGTGTTTAGTAGCTATCTCATCTACCTACTATGACAAGCTTGCATCATATATGCAGGACATATTCAGTATCACTGCAAAAGCTGTGAGAGAAGATGAGGAGCCTGTTGCTCTGCAGGCTATAGAATTTTGGAGTTCGATCTGTGATGAGGAAATCGACATCTTGGATGAATATGGGTACTCTGCTGATTCTGATGTGCCTTGCTATTATTTTATTAAGCAAGCTCTGCCTGCTTTGGTTCCCATGTTATTAGAGACACTTCTTAAGCAAGAAGAGGATCAAGACCAGGATGAAGGTGCTTGGAACCTTGCGATGGCAGGAGGAACTTGTTTGGGTTTGGTTACACGCACAGTTGGGGATGACATCGTGCCTCTTGTGATGCCATTCATTCAGGAAAACATCATGAAACCAGACTGGAGGCAGAGAGAGGCTGCCACTTATGCATTTGGTTCAATTCTGGAGGGTCCATCATCGGACAAGCTCATCCCTGTTGTCGATACTGCTTTAAACTTTATGCTCACTGCCTTGACGGAAGATCCAAATAATCATGTCAAGGATACTACCGCTTGGACTCTGGGAAGAATATTTGAGTTTCTCCATGGATCTATGTTGGAGGTTTCTGTCATAACTCATGTGAATTGCCAGCAGATACTTACTGTCCTCCTTCAGAGCATGAAAGATGTTCCTAATGTTGCTGAAAAAGCCTGTGGTGCTCTTTACTTTCTTGCCCAAGGTTATGAAGATAGTTCAGGATCACCACTGTCCCCTTTCTTTCAAGAGATCATTCAGTCTCTCCTTAATGTCACACACAGGGACGATGCTGGGGAATCCCGCTTGAGGACAGCAGCTTATGAGTCACTGAATGAGGTTGTGAGAACATCAACTGATGAGACAGCGCCAATTGTGACTCAGTTGCTCCCAGTTATAATGATGGAGCTCCACAAGACTCTTGAGGCCCAGAAGCTCTCATCAGATGAGAGAGAGAAGCAGAATGAACTGCAGGGCCTTCTTTGTGGGTGCTTGCAGGTTATCATCCAGAAGTTGGGAGCATCCGAGACAACAAAGTATGGTTTTATGCAGTATGCTGACCAGATAATGGAACTTTTTCTCAGGGTATTTGCTTGCCGAAATGCCACAGTGCACGAAGAAGCCATGCTTGCAATTGGTGCCCTTGCATATGCTGTCGGGGGAAATTTCATAAAGTACATGCAAGGATTTTATCCATATTTGGAAATGGGTCTTCAAAATTTTCAGGAGTATCAGGTATGTGCTATCACTGTAGGAGTGGTTGGTGATCTATGCAGAGCATTGGAGGATAAGATACTACCCATTTGTGATGGAATCATGACACAATTACTGAAGAATCTCTCCAGTAATCAGTTGCACAGATCTGTTAAGCCCCCAATATTTTCTTGCCTGGGAGATATTGCATTAGCAATTGGGGAAAACTTTGAGAAATATTTGATCTATGCCATGCCCATGCTACAGAGTGCAGCAGAACTGTCTTCGCATGCTGTTGCAACTGATGATGAAATGCTGGAATATGCCAATCAACTTAGGAATGGGATCCTGGAAGCATACTCTGGTATATTGCAAGGTTTTAAAAACTGTCCAAAGTCCCAGCTCCTAATGCCTTATGCACCTCACATCCTTCAATTTATTGATGCACTATACAACGAAAAGGACATGTACGTGCTCATGCTATGATTTTGATATGTTCTAATGAATTTGAGTGATTCATCTTTCTTCTTGCTGAGTTAGTTATATTTTTCCTCTTTTATTAGGGATGATGCTGTTATGAAGACTGCGGTAGGCGTCCTAGGGGATTTAGCTGACACCCTCGGCAGCCATGCTAGTACATTGATGAACCAGTCTGTTGCAAGCAAAGAGTTCCTGGAAGAATGCTTATCCTCAGATGATCCTTCCATAAAAGAGTCTGCTGAATGGGCTAAGATGGCCATTAGTCGGGTGGTCTCTCTTTAATCGTAAAGGATGGTGTTTTATGAGTCTGCATATGCATCGTTGTCAAGTCTGGTCTGGGGTTGCATACATGTTTCAGTTGTCACCAGTTTGCACAAAGGATTTTTTATAGGCAGAGTCGCGCGGGCTATTTTCTTATATAGACATGAGCATCATGTATTGGTTTCTTCCCGTTTCAATGGGAACTTGCACTGCAAATGATCCAACTACGCCTATCATGCAGGAAAGCTAAACCTCTTGTGGAAAATCCTTAAGGGGCTACAAATAGGTTGTATTAAGGATCGGGATTAAATTGTCATTGCATTATCCCAGTGCCATCATTTTGAATTTGCAGCATGCAAGCAAGTCTATAATTTGTATTCTCTTGGTCTATGAAGCATATTTTTACATATTCAGTTCGATACTGAGTACCGCAACTGTCGGAGCATTTGCTAGTTTTCCTTTTTAGGAATTTTGATTTCCTTATGGAGATTTTGTCTTAGTTATTTTGTATCTTTTGAGATGGATTTCAATTGGTCGTCCTCCCTTGGAGCAATTGTAGAATTTATATCATGCTATTGCTCAGTCACACAGATTGTCACTTATTGCTCAGTGATTTCGTTAATTTCACCTGTTTTCCCATTTATTGAATTACCTTTATAGTGGTCGGGTTTTGAAGTTTATTGTAAGGTTTTTTATATACTTTAATCTGTTACCTATGTAATTCATGGTTCTAGTTCATCTCCTTTCTTTGTTTCTAGAATCACTTAATGCTTATTTTCTGCGCTGAGATTAATTGCTACAAGTCTCAATGTATGGTTTGTTGTTGATGTACTAGTCAATGTGTAATTAGTAATGTACTCATTGTGCTTATGTTCATTAGCTTAATGAATGTAGATTTGCCTTTTTCTGTTCCCTTACTGTGACTATTTATTTATGCAGTATTCATTCAAAAAAAACTTATTGTGTTATCTTTCTCATATTTGAGCTTGCTAAGCAAGGATTTGAGTAAGTTCTTGTCATTGTTGATGCATATTCATTGGTGCAGAGTTTTTATTTGGTGAAGATTATTCTACAGGAAAAAAACTTGGAACACTTCCATTCGGAAGTGCAGAACTGAATAGGGATCATGCAGCAATAACAAGTCTGGGTCCTGCTTTGCTGGACAAGTATCTGATAATTATGTTGCATAATTATTCGCTTGAAATAAAATAAACAGGAATATGGATATTGCAATTTTTTTGAATTGTTTTATTTAATTAAAAGAAATGTTAAAGGAATAGTTTGTATAATGAAAAAGAATTCTATATAAATACTCTCTTTTACTGATATTCGTTTGATATGTTTGTTTGACTTTGACCAACTCAATTGATTTGATGTCTTTAATAGGTTAAATTTGGTGGTTCCCTCGTGTGGCCATTTTGAATCATAAGAATTAATGTATTATCAATGTATTAGCAAATGTTTAATTTTGTTCATCTTTTTTATAGCTTGCTCAATAAAAAATTTTGTTGAAAAAAATATCATTGTCTTTATAATTTAGTTAAAATATTATTCTACTAGATAAAGATTACATCTCCTCAATTAAAATATATAACGGATAATTTAAAATTATAATAGATTTATGAATGTCAAATTTTATGTTTTTAAATAAAATATAAAAATAAGATATAATTAAAACTTGGATAAATTAAAAAAAATATATTTTTTTATAAATAATTGATAAGCTTTTCTCATAAATACTAACTAAATAACTGGAAGAAAAGATGCTTCGTCTTATAATAGTGGAAATCTAAGGTGTTTTTTGTGATTTGTCTCCCATTATTTGTTGTAAAACTGTTAGAACAAAGTGGGGGGAAAAGGAAAGTTATCGAAAATTCCAGGTTCGCAATTGGGGGTGGTGTAGATCGCTTTCCCTTCCCCCCTTTTCCTAGGGTTTCCCCACCCGCAACTACGCCGCGGCCAGCCCACTCCGCCGCCTTCCATTCCGAGTCCGAACGGGAGGTGCTGATCCCTTCAAGAAAAAGGACGTAAGTGATCTCAAAGACTTCTTTCCTCCTCCATCCCATCCAAGTTGGGGGATTCTTCTGCCGTCGCCGCCTCTGGAAGTGACGAAGTAATTTTTTTTTTCCCGTCGATTCTATTTTTCAGATCCAGATTGTAGTTCCAGGAGCTGACGCTTCTACATAAGTTTATCTGGTTTTAGCGGATTTATGCTGTGTTGTTGCAAGCAATTTGGCAGATTCGATGTTTGAATTTTTATTGTTTGATGTGATTATGGTTAGGTTTCGCTTGTTTGGACCTAAAGTTGGTATTTTGGGTCCTTCACCAACTGAGTCATAGTTTACTAGACTTTTTGATGATGTATTGGGTAATATTTCACTGGATCGATTTTTCATCAATTTCTTCTCATGGACAATTAGATCTGTATGATTTTGTGCTCTGTAAATTAAATTGATAATCTTTTCTTTGTTTATGTAATTCATATTAATTGATTCAAAATATTTCTTACCATTCCATGTTGTGTTTGCTTAAGATAGGATATGAATGGTTGGCATGGCTATGGGTGTAGTAATGTTGAAGTATTCTCTCTAGTGAGATCTGAATCTGGGAAATGCGCTCTCTCTCTCTCTCTTTTAGATGATTTGTGGTGTATGCCAATGATTAAGGATAGGATCATGAATTATGCTTATCTGAAGAGAATTTGACTTCTTAAGTTCTGAATTTCGCATTCATCAAGATTGTGTAAAGATAAGAGCATTGAATTATATTAAATTGAATGGGTTCTGATTTTCAGAGATCTGACTTTCATGTGAATGTGATGAATTATCTTGCTCAACACTGCTGAATTTTGTCATCATACTTTGATTTTTCTTTTCATAGCTGTCTACCTTGTTACTGGTGCCATATGCCACTCATTTGTTTGTTTGAGGGAATTTGAGTATGTCATAGTTGAGAATGAGTACAACAAGAATCATAAGCTTTTGTTCTTTCTACCTGGTTTACTTCATCAGGATGAATCTTCATCCAATAATGATCATATTTTGAGCTATAAATCAAATAGTAATCAAATTCTTGATGATGTTGCTGGTTCTGTGCCAACTAATTTAAGCAAATCTAGACCTCTCTACTGCATGTATTATAGCATGCACCCTTTTCTGTAAGGGTATATTTCTCAAATTTTAGTATTATAAGGATTATGCAACTGATGTTCTTATGCAGGAACTGAATGGTAGGGTTAATGGCAGACAGCTTTAGATTTCTCCTCTTGTGAATTTTAGATGGTAGGATGTAATGCTCTCTATAGTAAAGATGGTATGCTAGTTCTAATAGGTGATAAAATAAGAAAAATAATTTTAGGTGATATGAATACATTCAAAGACAATCAGTAGATTTTTTAGTTAAATAAGTTGAATCCACCAGATTAGGTGGTGTGACAGATTGGGATAGTCTAAGAAATTTTGGTTAACTTAAGCAAAAGTATTTTAAGAGAATTGATTACTCAAATGCTATAGATTTTCAGAGAGTTCAACGGAGTGAAAAGATCCATATAGCTAACGTAATAGTTTGGACTCAAATAATTTATTGTTGTTGTAGAGATTTTCTTGATGACTTTTAAATTTTCATCATGATCTAGTGTAGATTGAGATGGTAGTATTAAACTTTGCCCAATAGAGCATGATTTGATTTTTGAAGCTTTTATTTATTTTTTGAAACTGTCGTTTTATAGTTCAATTTCCATTTTTGTTGTTATCTACAAAATTATCTTTTTTCATTTAGCACTATTCAATTTTATTCAATTCTTATTGATCAAGGCTATTTGCTATGACCTGAGTTGTGACAAATTCAATCAAGTATTTTTGTGCCCTATCTACACCTTCAATGTGGTAGAATTTCTTTTTCCCTGATTTTGAGCTTATCACATTGAGCTATAAGCAGATTTTTTGACATCTTTGGTTCAATGTGCTAGATTTAATCTCTACCTCTCTCACACTTGCTCATAAGTCAGTTTGTACAGATAAGTCACAAAACCTTTGAATGAAGGGCGAGAGCATTTTACAGAAAATTCATTTGTTGGATTAATGTCCTTGTGAAATTGAATGCAGGGCTACTTGTGTGAACAATCTTTGTATATTTCTTTGCATGAATTTTGAGATTTATATAGAATATCTGATGTAAAACAGTACATGATTTTATTTGTACTCTAATTTTGTATGAAAATGCTGTCTTTGTAACTCGTTAACTGTCTGTTTCTTGCTACCATTTACAGAGGTTCAATGGAGATCACTCAGATTCTCTTAAATGCACAAGCAGTGGACGGTACTGTTCGGAAACATGCAGAAGAAAGTCTGAAACAGTTCCAGGAACAAAACCTTCCTGCTTTTTTGCTATCTCTTTCTAATGAGTTAGCCAACAATGAGAAGCCTGTTGATAGCCGCAAGTTGGCAGGCTTGATACTTAAAAATGCTTTGGATGCAAAAGAACAGCTTAGAAAAGCTGAGCTTGTTCAGAGATGGTTGTCTTTAGATGTGTCTGTCAAATCCCAGATTAAATCTTGCTTGCTGCAGACCATTTCTTCGCCAGTACCTGATGCTAGATCTACTGCTTCCCAAGTTATTGCTAAGATTGCTGGCATTGAACTACCTCAGAAACAATGGACTGAGCTTATAGCGTCTCTACTCTCAAACATACATCAGCTCCAGCCACATGTTAAGCAGGCTACACTGGAAACTCTTGGCTATATATGTGAGGAAGTTTCTCCACAAGTGGTTGATCAAGACCAGGTCAACAAGATACTTACGGCTGTAGTACAGGGAATGAATGCTTCAGAGGGAAGTACAGATGTCAGGGTTGCTGCGACAAGAGCATTGTATAATGCTTTGGGGTTTGCACAAACAAATTTTTCAAATGACATGGAACGTGATTATATTATGAGAGTGGTCTGTGAAGCCACTTTGTCTCCAGTTGAGAAGATCCGGCAAGCTGCATTTGAGTGTTTAGTAGCTATCTCATCTACCTACTATGACAAGCTTGCATCATATATGCAGGACATATTCAGTATCACTGCAAAAGCTGTGAGAGAAGATGAGGAGCCTGTTGCTCTGCAGGCTATAGAATTTTGGAGTTCGATCTGTGATGAGGAAATCGACATCTTGGATGAATATGGGTACTCTGCTGATTCTGATGTGCCTTGCTATTATTTTATTAAGCAAGCTCTGCCTGCTTTGGTTCCCATGTTATTAGAGACACTTCTTAAGCAAGAAGAGGATCAAGACCAGGATGAAGGTGCTTGGAACCTTGCGATGGCAGGAGGAACTTGTTTGGGTTTGGTTACACGCACAGTTGGGGATGACATCGTGCCTCTTGTGATGCCATTCATTCAGGAAAACATCATGAAACCAGACTGGAGGCAGAGAGAGGCTGCCACTTATGCATTTGGTTCAATTCTGGAGGGTCCATCATCGGACAAGCTCATCCCTGTTGTCGATACTGCTTTAAACTTTATGCTCACTGCCTTGACGGAAGATCCAAATAATCATGTCAAGGATACTACCGCTTGGACTCTGGGAAGAATATTTGAGTTTCTCCATGGATCTATGTTGGAGGTTTCTGTCATAACTCATGTGAATTGCCAGCAGATACTTACTGTCCTCCTTCAGAGCATGAAAGATGTTCCTAATGTTGCTGAAAAAGCCTGTGGTGCTCTTTACTTTCTTGCCCAAGGTTATGAAGATAGTTCAGGATCACCACTGTCCCCTTTCTTTCAAGAGATCATTCAGTCTCTCCTTAATGTCACACACAGGGACGATGCTGGGGAATCCCGCTTGAGGACAGCAGCTTATGAGTCACTGAATGAGGTTGTGAGAACATCAACTGATGAGACAGCGCCAATTGTGACTCAGTTGCTCCCAGTTATAATGATGGAGCTCCACAAGACTCTTGAGGCCCAGAAGCTCTCATCAGATGAGAGAGAGAAGCAGAATGAACTGCAGGGCCTTCTTTGTGGGTGCTTGCAGGTTATCATCCAGAAGTTGGGAGCATCCGAGACAACAAAGTATGGTTTTATGCAGTATGCTGACCAGATAATGGAACTTTTTCTCAGGGTATTTGCTTGCCGAAATGCCACAGTGCACGAAGAAGCCATGCTTGCAATTGGTGCCCTTGCATATGCTGTCGGGGGAAATTTCATAAAGTACATGCAAGGATTTTATCCATATTTGGAAATGGGTCTTCAAAATTTTCAGGAGTATCAGGTATGTGCTATCACTGTAGGAGTGGTTGGTGATCTATGCAGAGCATTGGAGGATAAGATACTACCCATTTGTGATGGAATCATGACACAATTACTGAAGAATCTCTCCAGTAATCAGTTGCACAGATCTGTTAAGCCCCCAATATTTTCTTGCCTGGGAGATATTGCATTAGCAATTGGGGAAAACTTTGAGAAATATTTGATCTATGCCATGCCCATGCTACAGAGTGCAGCAGAACTGTCTTCGCATGCTGTTGCAACTGATGATGAAATGCTGGAATATGCCAATCAACTTAGGAATGGGATCCTGGAAGCATACTCTGGTATATTGCAAGGTTTTAAAAACTGTCCAAAGACCCAGCTCCTAATGCCCTATGCACCTCACATCCTTCAATTTCTTGATACTCTATACAACGAAAAGGACATGTATGTGCTCATGCTATGTTTTCGATATGTTCTGATGAATTTGAGTGATTCATCTTTCTTCTTGCTGACTTTGTTGTTATATTCCTCTTTTATTAGGGATGATGCTGTTATGAAGACTGCAGTAGGCGTCTTA
Source organism: Zingiber zerumbet (assembly GCA_037833815.1). Classification (NCBI taxonomy): domain Eukaryota; kingdom Viridiplantae; phylum Streptophyta; class Magnoliopsida; order Zingiberales; family Zingiberaceae; genus Zingiber; species Zingiber zerumbet. The sequence goes on along the minus strand of JBBMJZ010000122.1, from coordinate 12,966,468 downwards.
GGTGATTTAGCTGACACCCTTGGCAGCCATGCTAGTACATGGATGAACCAGTCTGTTGCCAGTAAAGAGTTCCTGGAAGAATGTTTATCCTCAGATGATCCATCCATAAAAGAGTCTGCTGAATGGGCTAAGATGGCCATTAGTCGCGCGGTCTCTGTTTAATCGTAAAGTATGGTGTTTTATGAGTCTGCATATGCATAGTTGTCAGGTCAAGTCTGGTCTGGGGTTTCATACATGTGTCAGTCGTCAGCAGTTTGCACAGGATTTTTTTATGGGCAGAGTCACACAGCCATTTCTAATATAGACATGAGCATCATGTATTGGTTTCTTCCCATTTCATTGTGAAATTGCATTGCAAATGATTCATCTACGCCTATCATGCAGGAGAGCTGAAGATTTTGTGGAAAATCCATAGGGGCCTATTAATAGGACGTATCCAGAGACTTTTGTAGTCAAATTTTCATTGCATTATTCCAAAGCCATCCTTTTGCAGCATACAAGCAAATCTATAATTTATAGCCTCCTGGTATCTGGAGCATGTTGCACATTTTCGATCGAGTTCCAAATACTTAGTGTCCGAGTATTTGGCCATTTTCCTTTCAGGGATATTTTGATTTCCTTATGGGGATTTTGCCTTAGTTATTTTGTATCTTCGGAGTTGGACTGCTGTTGGTCACCCTCCCTTGGAGCAATTGTAGAAGTTATATTGTGTTATTGCTCTGCCACAGGTAATTGTCATATATTGCTCGGTAATTTCATCCATTACACCGTTGCATTCATGTGTATTGTCATTGAATTTATTGAATAACTTCAGGTTGCTCTATTTGGTTACATGTATGATCTTTTATGTATTGTAATGTTTTTTTGCCTGTTTAATTCATTGGTAATAGTTCATATCTTTGTGGTGATTCCTTTCCTGTACTATCTCCGTGCCTAGTTTGGTTGTGTTGTTTATAAGTCTGAAACACATGGTTTGTTGTAATAGACAATATCTAAGTTGATTTGACATAATTATTTGATTCATTTTCTTTGCTTGATTTATTTGATCGGTTTGGTTTCAGACCAAACCATGATCAACTTGATTGACTTATCTATGTGATCGACTTGATCACTTCTCAACTTGGCTAACCTAACCAACTCAATTGTGTGTTTGACTAACACACTTAACCACCATGTCCCAACTCTGCCAATATTGACTAAGGTGGTCAGACTAGGTTGCTCTCCAACTTGCTCGAGTAACATGCATGTTTGGCTAAGTCAATCGGTCAATTCTCCGCACCCAATTGCCCTATGACTCAATCAACTTGCCTAACCTAATTAGCTAGATTGGTTCCTTGAGACTATCGAGCTCACTTGCCCTAAGCCAATGCATTAAACTTGCTTGATGTAGCCTGTTGGGTTAACGTGATTGAGCCAATTGAATATAAAGTTGCACAAGGAAGCTTTAAGGGACGTAATTATAAATTTTATGGAGAGTTCCATTTTAATTCAAGATAAACACTTGTGACATATTTAACACATGTAAATTGGACACGAAGTAGTTTTTTAGTGGCGAATAAGTACCATGTAACAACTTACAACAATAGAAAAGTATTGCTAATACTATTGCAATAAAGGGAATCAATCTACATGTTGTAACAACGTCGCAAGTAAACGTCAACTTATCATTTCATGGGAGCAACTATTGCTAATACTAGGTCGAGAGGCAAAAGGAGAAATTCAACTAAGCCTCTATTTAGACGGAGTGAAGAAGGTTTGTTAATGGAAGAGAACAAATTCTTGGATAGTAGAAGGCATGGCAAAGATGATCACGCTTAGAAGTTCAGACGACAAGGTGTGTTGAGGTGGAGGAGGTGGTGATGGAGTCACAGATCATCAGGCACATGATTGATAATTGTGCTAACAATGACATCCTCCTTCCCAACATCTCCTCCAGGATCCTCGCCAAGGTTATTGAGTACTACTGTCAGATCTGAGGACATAGGACTTTGATGAATTTGGCATCACAGGACTTGAGGTCCTCAATAGAGATTCCAGATCTGACGGTGTCCTCATAGGAGGACTTGGAAGGGACAACATCGACATGATTCTTGTAGAGGGGCTGATTAACTTGACCCCACGGGTCATCCAAGATGGTAAGTAGTGGCATGTTTGTCACATGAGGACGTGTGGTAGAAACTCGGGGTTGTTGGGGCGTAAATCCCCGGATCCTGTGCAACTCACCCCACCACTATTTGCTATCTCGGTTGCCGTGATTTACTTCCCTCGTGATACCTTGGGTCGGGTGCGGCGGGGATGCTGGGGGCATGCGATTTTATTTTATTTTTTTTTTTCCACATGAGGGGCTGATTAGCTTGTTTTGAGTAATAACTTGTCCATTTGATGAACAGTAATTAATCCCTACGTTATAATATTATATATATATATTCCTGAAAATATATTTTAAATGATTCAAGATAATTTTAAAAAAATAACGAAACGATAGAGCGGTTCAATCAATCCGATCAAATCATCAAACCGGTATAAGCGACTCATGAACCGGTTGATGGGTTCTTATTCCCTTCCTGTTATATATTCTTCGACCAACGCCGCAGTAGCCGCAGCGTCGTGTCCAGTGTCCTCTCGCGGCAGTTGCGCTCTGTACCGATGGAGGACGGCGGCGAGAGTGTGTTGGACGCCATATTCCAGGAGATCGACCTCGCTGGAGAAGAAACCCTAGATGACCCCGATGCCTGCGACGTCGAGATGCCGGACGCCCTTGAAGCCCTAGAAGCCGGAGGCGGACGTACACCCTCAAGGTCGGTCGGAGGCGGGGATCCTCCGGAGGAGGGAGGCCGGAAGAAGCCCCGTAAGAAGTGCCGTAAAAGGAAGAAGAATCGATCGGCGGGGAGTGCCAGAGGCGATGATGGGGGCGCCGGTTCCAGCATCGCCGACATCAATAGGTTCGAATATATCTCTTCCTCAACGAGTTTTTCGGGGGTTTAATTTGTTTTTCCCTCCTGTAGTAGATTGAAATACTTTAACTATATTAATGCTGTTACAGTTCATTCTGAAGCACTTTTCTTTTCGTTTAAAAACTATTGGTAGTGTTCAAAGCTTTGTTTTCCTTTTGATATATTACAGGTTTGTGATACAGACATGTAGGCATCTAAAAGAGCACAAATCCTACTTACTTTGGAGTGCAGTAGGTTGCCTTGGTGTCTCTGCTGTCAAAGATCTTGTTAAGGAGGTATGCCTTTGTAGAAATATGTTTTCTGTTTGAAGCAGGAACAAAATTTTATTTTATGTTAAGTGCCAAATTTCTATCTTGTTTAGCTAAATCTCAAATGAAGTTGAGTCCGCCTAAAATAATATTTATTGTGAAACATTTTTGCAAATATAAACAATCTCTATCTTTGGTGAGAGTATTCCAGTCAGAGTCATTACAACCGCAAAATATACAAATACACAACAGATTTTAACACTGACCTAAATTTACTTGATGCACCATGGCAGTTAGTCTGGACTAACTCCATAACGTTACTTAATTTGGACAATGATTAACTTTGATTCCTCTTATCCTTGTCAGCTATATAGTCTGGTTGCTTTAGTCATGCTGGTTAAGTCTTTGCTTAATCTTTATTCTTGAACCTTGATTCTCTAGCTTGGAACTATAAATATCAACTTCAACTTTTTTCTTTCAGATGTTGAAGGCACTTGCTTTTCAAACTGAAAAACATCAAGCTTCATATCATAAAATTTTAACCTTCTCAATTTTTGAAGCAAAAATTTTTCAGCCATCAACTGAGAACATTTTCCCATTATAATATCACAATTATATTAGACTTAATTATATTCAGGTTTCCGACTACTGGGATTGGGCACACAAATTCAACCCAAAAGGTTGATACCTAATGTATTTCCAACACTTCTTCAATCTGTTTGCCATAAGAGATTGCTCTTTCAGTTACCCATAGTTCATTTCACAGAAACTTAATCCAATAAGGGCAGCCCGGTGCACGAAGCTCCTGCTCTGCGGGGTCCCGGGGAAGGATCCATTGTACGCAACCTTACCATGCTTTTTGTAAGAGACTGTTTCCAGGATTCGAATCCGTGACCTTTTGGTCACAAAGCAACTTTACCGTTGCGTCAAGACTTCCCTTCAGAAACTTAATCCAATAATCTGAAAATTCTCTTTTAAAACTATATGTTTCTTTTGCTCTTAAAATGGAACCTACGCATTTGGATTCTAGTAGGACGGAGCTAAGATGCATCTTTCATTGCTTATCAATAAATTTTGGTCCTGACCTTGCTTTGTCTTGCTCCATTGGAATATATATGTCAAGATATATTGATCTATACTTTGAATATATTGCCTGTTTGGGGAGATTAGAGAAAAGATAAAGCACATCGGTAGTGCTAATTCAGCGCATTTACTTAATTGTCACAACAATGTATAGATGCAAAAGAGGAGATTTGATGATGAACTGAGGAAAAATGTGGGAGGGCATCTGGAACAATTCCACTTTGTTGAGAATAAAATCCTTGGCATCTAACACCCAGTTGATGCCCCTTATAATTCTGCTGTGTCTATAATGTAGTGTATCCTGGTATGTTCTAGTGTACCAATCCTTTCACACACAGCCACTTTGTGATGAAAGCTGTCTTCCTGATAATTGATTTTGTTGTTGCTCAGTCCCAGTAGGATGTTGTGTGGGATTATTCATGCAAACGACCAGATTGTTAGAATTATAGAGCTCTTACTTCCCTGTGCCATTGTAGCAACAGGGTAACATGAAATTGATCGATTTGGTTATCTAAACATGATTTATTCTACTGTTCTCTTACCTTTTCAATTTTATGTAACCAATGGATTTTTGTTCCAAATGCAGGTTGATGCCATCCTGAGGTGTGGTGGCCAGAAGACTAATGATGGTCGGCGCTACCGCACAAGCGGCGGTATTCTATTTAATATTTTAAAAACTCGCGAACCAAAGGCATACAAGGAAATTATGGCTAGAGGAAGGGAATTTGAGGTATCGGTTCACACATTTGAGTTGTTCTTTTATTCAATAAAATGACCTACAGAATTGGTGAATTTAATCATTGGAAATGCATTAGCATATATTGAGAAATATATAAACCAATGTAAGTTGGTAGGGTGAAACATGTTTCAAGCCATTTTTAAGTTTATACATGACTTCTCCAAGTAGCTTTTATGACCTTTCCAGTCCACTTAAAGGTTTCTATTTCACTTTGCTCTATATTTTATGTTGTGTGGATGACTAACTTTCCAGGATGCCTTTTTTTTTCAGAAGCAGCTGAAGGGATCAAAAGGAAAGATGGTGACAACAAACACTGAGGGTACCTTCAAGAATTCCAGTATACCATCAGCAGCGGGGGAAGCATTACACCCTTCTGAAGCTGGAGCAAATGGTCAGCAGCAACTTGTATCATCTGAGCCGGTCAAAGAGCGCAAAAAGTTGGCGGATAGGATGCGTATTCCTGTTTCATATGACGATCTCCTCGAGGAAGGTGAAATACCCCAATGAAACTTCTAGATCAAACGACGATTGACGAAGGCCGAATCTTGCAAACCACATACTCTATAATCCACTTGTTATGGCCGATTTTCGATGTCCTGAGAAGCAAGCTGCGGAATAATTTGGCTGAGCGGACATGTTTCTCAATATTGGTGAAAAGCTGCTTGACTAGTTTTCACATAAAGGGGAACTTGATAAGTGTGGGGACTAAATTTTGTAGAAATCATTTGCCTTCTCTTTTTGTCAATGCAAATTGTTTGACGAACCTCTTCAATCTTGTCTATTATTGCTTTGCAATTAGCATATAATTGTCTGCAGCTAATTTAGATTGGTCATGTGTCTAGTTTAAACATAACTTAGAAATCAACTAGCTTTGACATTTTTTTCTCCTTTTTTTTTATATAATTTTTTTTAATATGACTGCTAAATCACATAATAGAGTTTCATGCCTATAAAATTGAGGTGTAATGATATTTATGTACGAGTTTTATTTTATCAAAAACTAAAGATATAATTCCTTTAATATATAAAAAAAATATGCAAACAAAATTGAACTTTGTTTTGTTGTTAAAAGTCACATGCAAATGATAGAAAGAATATGTAAAAACTTGTAAGTTTTTTTTTTTTTAAAAAAGGATATTTTCTCAAAATGAGTTTGAGGAGGAGGAGGAGGAGGAGGAGGAGGAGGAGTTGCAGTTGTAATAGTAGTAGTAGTAGTATGGAGGAGGCTTTAACTTAATAATAGAATGATTCTGTTTGAGAGTCGAGTCGACAGACGTTGGGGACGTGACGCTTTTTGGTGGCTTCCGATCAATCCTCCGAATGACGTGGAACTCCGACGAGAACCTGCAAACACAAACTGAGCGGGGAAGGGGTTCCCGATGACGACCCTTCGACGCTCAAGTCAGACATCGGCGGCAAGAAATCGGAGCAGAGTAATGAGAAGAGAACTGTAGCTACAGTATTGACGAATGCATATTTCTGTCGAAGTCTGAGGGTCCTTATATAGGACTCCCTGGAGGAGCGTATACGTTTACCGAGACGTGCACGGTTCTCAAAGCGTACCTGTAATGCGCGTGTCAGAAAAGCATGTCTGACGCCATACTTAACAGACTGAGCACATCCCCGACGTGACAGTGGAAGCTTCCACCGTACGATTCTCTGCCTGACCCTACCGCCCACCATGCCTCTTGTCGACGACACTCGTCTCGAGGAGGAAATTCCCCCTGCTCTCCTTGTCGGTTGTGGGACCGAGCGGGGGATCCACTCTGCTGATCTTCTGCCCGGTTGGTACAGTAACTGGGCTGAGCGGGATGTCCGCTCGGCTTTTGAGCGTCGGCCTATAGTGTTTGACTTTGACCTTCCACGTGTCATTGATTCCCCTGCTGATCGAGCCCCTCCTCTTACCGTCCGGATCACAGGACCCCTCCTCTTACCGTCCGAATCACAGAACATTCAAATATTAGGGTATAATGGGCAACCGAATTAAATTGTATGATGTTCAAATTTATTTAATAAGATAATTAAATTGGGTAAAAAAAAATTAAGTAGTTGAAATAGTTGTTCCATTTTAATTTGTTTTCTTTTTACAAATTTGATTTTGATTCATTTTAATGTTATTGAATTTTTAAGTCGACATTTGAGATCCAAACCTTAGATGTCTGATAAGCCACTTGAAAAACTTAATCGTTGTACAGTAGTCATGATACTTTATAAATTTTATTCTGGAACATTATTCACAAATATTATTCTTGCGTGAATAATTTATAATTTATGTTTATTATAACAAAAGATGATTACGTTTTATCACATGTGTGTCTTACAATTCGTTTCCAAGTTACGTGAAAGAAGATAAATAATGAAGATCAATTTATAACCGACTGCTAAAAGGTCAAGAGTATAATTTATGTTTATGAATATTAACAAGCAGAACCCCTGTCTTCAAATTTATTCATTTAATTTAACAAACTATTCAAATTTATTAATTTAATTGACTTTATAGGTATATTGAACAAATATAAGTGATTTCTTATGAAATCTGAAACTTACTGAATGTTTTATTCAGTTAGAATCCTATTTAAAATATTCATTAAGGCTAGTGTTTAAAAAGGTTATTTTATTTCGAATACTGACCATTGATATCGGCCAGACCTAATTGAAATGGGCTCAAATGGGCTCAAATGGGCCGCCTCCGGCTCTCCCCGTGGTGCAAATCAAGATGCAATCGGCGAGCCGCCGCGTGGGGACTCCATGGAGTTGAGCGCGAAATGGCGGAAGAAGCATCGTCTCGAAGGAGATGGTGACGCCGTCGAGGATGACTCGGAGCCCATCGATTACCGAGGTTCGCTGGCTCTTCTTATAGTCCTTTTCTGATTACTTCTATTTCCCCTGGCTTCATTGATTCGTCTGTCTTCCGATCCTCCGGTTCCAATTTTCTCTTTTTGGAGAACAAGAGGAGATGGTTGGCTCTTTTGGGATGGAGCATGCTCGATAGGGTCGCCTTTGGAGTGGGCTGCTGTTTGCTTTGTACTATTGCTTGAATGAATGGAATGCTGGGTTGAGACCTTGCCTATTGACTGTAAAGTAAGTTGATCTTCTAAGATTCGGTGTAAATAAGACTTAGTTTGTAAAATCGATAGGACGTGTTTTTGGAGCTAAAATGGAGTATAAAGCCCTCGGAACATGGAGTCGGAGTAAGGATCACGCTCTAGCTGTGTCCCGTGACACGGGCGTGCTTCTATGGCCAAGAAAGGCGATAAATAAAGTAGAAAAAAACTCAACACTGACTAGTCATGCCTCAACATCGAGCCAACACATGAAGCATTATGGAAGAAAAAGGATTCAAAAGACCATCAGAATAAAATTTTAATCAAAGAATATGCTCCGACCATGTCCAATGATACCAACGTGTTCGTATGAAAGAAATCGGATGCAAAACAATACTAAATTGGAGTCAACAACCTCCAACATGGCTTGGCCATACTAAAGAGCATGGTCGTGTCAAAAATGGTGATTTTTCAGAGTTGACCATGGCTTGTTTGTGCCAGTTTGCCACGGTTCTGCCAACTTCCCATGGCCATGTCAGCGTCCGCCTAAATTGCAGACCAAATTTTGAACGACCACAACTTTCGGCTTGGTTTGAGCCACATGTGGTGTGACCTATCAAAAAGCTCTACAAATTTACTTTAGGGTTCAACCCGAGAAAACCAGGTCTAAAGGGTGAAAAACTGGTTTTGGCAGATCCTAACAAATCTAGTAGATCTAGACAGTTTTAGGAAGATATAAAAGGGTCATGCAAACCCTTCTTGGGGTCATCTTGGACAAGGTGGCTCTGCCCCCTTCTTGGGGACAGGGTTTTCCCCTTCTAGGGGAAATCCTAGAGCCACCATCCAAGGGTTGCCGCGACGATCCGTCTACCTCTGGAGCAAAGAACCATTCCGAAGACATCGATAAGCTTTTCGCTAAACATTTTTTCCTTTTTATTCTCTATTTTGGGTTGTAAAAATGCTTCTCTCAGTGTCTTTAGTTTGTAATTCCCTTACTATGGAGTAGCTCTCTTGATTTTAGGGTTAGGAATTAACCCTTGTGATATGTAAACACCATTTTATTGAATTTATTGAGTTTGAAAGCTTCTTATTCAATAACATGTGTGTTTGTGGTCCGGACATACTATGTACACATGATCTTGATTCCAAAAATACAAGATTCGTATATCATGAGGTGCGGGGATGAGGCGAAAGGAGAATCCAATCCTCTGATCCGTAGAAACTCGAGACGTGGAGAGTTGCCTACGAAAGTAGATTGGTATGCTACGAGGAGCAATAGACTATCATGGATCTTAATGTATCAGTTCCAATTCATCACCATGCAGTAAGAGAAGGCAACTCGGGGTTGTGGAAATGCAATCTCTCAACTCTGTTGCTCTGAAAGTAGATGACGAATTGGAACAGTACACCAGTTAGTCCCAAAAGTTCACATCAGATACCATAGGATAGTCTACCTACATAAATAATCGTTGTGGATAGGAAATCAAATATAGATTAGGTGTTTATAATTATTGTGGTGAAACCAAAATCTTAGGATCCTTCCCCTAACTCAGATTTCCCTTATCCACAACTCTCTCTCTCTCTCTCGTTCTCAAACTTTTGCAACCTGCGATTTTCTAGTTAACCTATTTTGTAATTCTGACTGGTACTTGATTCATAATCCTTGTGGGATCAATATCTTTTATTACTTGACAACATAACCATGCACTTGCGGTTTCCACATCAAATTTTTGGCGCAGTTGCTGGCACTGTGCCAATTGATATTAGCCGGATAACAATTTGGTTAATCTATATTTTTTCTTTTATTTTCTCTGCTTTTATTCCTTTTTTGCATGTTTGACAGGGGGTCGAGCTTATGACCATAAATAAGAGATTCTTTGGAGTAACCCAAGTTTCTTTCTGTAATTTTTACTTGAACGCTAACCCCTACTTGGTTTTTCTTGTTTGATATTCTTTTTGCAATATTCAAAGATTAGGAGTGTGAATACCAAATAGAGGGGTGACTTCGGAATATGAATGACTCGGACATTTGACACGTATCACTTGGTAACTCCCCTTACTTTTAACCGTCTATGTATTAGATTTTTGGTTGCCATTGGGATAATGAAAGATTCATGTTTGGGAGGTGCTTTGTTAGCATAGTTAGATTTTAGTTTTGTTTATTTTTGCATCATAAAGTGTCGGCGCAGTGGGGCCGACAAGAGTGGGGTGAATTGTAAGATTAATCTTTTTCGATCATTCAACTCTAATTAGTAACACAATTATACAAAATTAAATCAACAACTAAAAAGCAGAGGCAAGGAATTTACTTGGTTGTAACTTAGGTGGTTGTTAATCTACGACAAAAGAAAGCATTAAAAATCTCCTTTTTTGAAGGCGGAGAAACCTCTTACACTCGTTGAATGCTTAGAAAGTTGCTAGAAAATGAATACAAGAGTTGATGATTTCTAGGTTAGGGGTCTTTTTATAGCTTCTGGAAAACTCTATTCGTAGCTTGAAAGCGTCTCCAAGATGGTCCAAGGTGCCTTCCATCTGATAAATTTTATCCCCTGCAGATAAAACACTATCCGCGGCTAGCAACTATCGGAAGGTGCCTTCAAAGGTTATAAGACATCTTCGTACTATTCATGGAAGGCGTCTTCCACAAGGTAATTCAGCTCCAAGCTGATCTCTTCGCGTAGGTGATTCTCCGGCTAACTGCGGTTGAGCTCATCCACACCCAACTCCAACATTCTTCTCGAGCAGACTTCCTCCCCGGCTTCTCGTCCCTCGAACATCGCACACGTCCTTCTCATCCACCGGTATACTCTTCCACAACGTTTCGTCCCTCAGATGCACTAAGCTCGTAGGCTCCTTTCCCATGCTATCCTTCTCGCTAACTACGTCTTACACTCGACTTCTTGTGTTCCTAAGCTCCTGCATACTTAGACATAATGATCAAACACAACAAGACAAAACTGAACTTGGTTGACCACATCAAAACAACCACGGGTACTAATAATCTCCCTTTTTTTGATGTGCATCAACCCAAGTTCAAGTTAGGATTAAACAAAAAAAATAATAACATGATTAATGAATTAAGAAATATTATAATTATAATAAAATATTACAATGAATTAAGCAAGTCAATAAAATTGCATAACAAAAGTTTTACTACTCCCCCTGAACTTGTACCTATGTCCTTCTTTTGATCACATCAAAAAAATGGGAAAAATAACATAACTAGTTAGAAAATTTGATATAAATTTCTAGGGGTACATAACAAGAATTTTCAGTAAGCTTATATTTTTTAGAAATAATTGTCATACATTTTTTATTTTTCATAATTAATCTTCTGTTTTAAAAGAATTAATTTGGAAATTAGTTTATAGGTTCTAAAAATCTTGAAACTTTTTGCCGAAGTTAAACAGATAATGTTTGATCAGAATAAAAATTTTCACAGAAAAATATTATGTAATTTAAGAAAAATGATTTATTTCTGGAATGCAACTAATGTTTGATAATAATTCTTTAAGAAATATTTTTTCTACTTTAAAAATTTTGCTAATTTTCTAAGATGTGGAAAACACATAGTGGCGGAAAAATAAAAGTTTTTAAATTTCTATTTACTTTGAATTTATAATTTAAAAATATGATTTTCGCAAAGTAATTTGTAATAATTCAGATAATATTAAAAAAATAAAAAAAATTATAAGGACCGAGAATATAATGTCTCATCATAAAAAATATTTTTTTTCAAAAATTAACCTGAAATTATTTTAATTTTCAATATACTGTTTTCGTTAATAAATTTATAGAAGATAAATTAACGGTAAATTTTTTTTCAAATATTTTTCTTTTAACATATAATATTATATTTTATCACAAAATAAATAAGATTTTCAAATTTTAAGTCTGCAAAATAATTTTAAATTTCAAAATATGTTTTTTGCTAATAATTTTATAAAAAAAATTACTCATTGTTAAAAAAAAAATTTTGAAAAAAAAATTTGTTTGTAGATTAAATTATCATATTGTATAGGAAAAAAATTAATTTGAAATACGAATAAAAAATATTTTTCTAATTGAGACAATTTCTATTAAAGAAATGAAATTTAATCTAAAAAGATTTTGGAATTAATGTACTAGTTGATTCTACCATAATTTCTAAATTTTGATTTTCGACAACTATTCGAATTCAAACATGCATAGTCATTTTCAATTTATCATTTTCTATTCTTAAATTATCATACATTATTATGGGTCGGGGTATGAATGAGCTAAAGTTAGTTTTATCTTAGCATTTTCTCTTTCTAGTTTTACTAAATCCTTGGAGAGTACCTTAATAAATTGAAATGACTTTTCAGGAGGTAAGACACATACCTTACTTACCTCGTGTTCTGATGCTCCCCCTTCATCGCGACTTTCTTCTGAAGATCCTCCCCCTTCATCAATGCTCATTTTTGAACTGCTTTCATCTTCTTCTTGGTGGTCGACCAGTAGAGTTAGTTCGACGTAGGCCTCGATCTTAGACTCAGAGGACGAAGATTCATCCCATGGTGCCTTTAAATTCTTGAGCTTTGATCTTGTTGGTCTTTTGCTCTTATATTTCTCCTTTTTCAGTTTGGGGTGGTTGTCCTTAATGTGTCATTCTTCTTGGCAATTGTAGCATCGAATCTTCCTCTTGCTCTGAAAGTCCTTTTTCGTTTGCGACTTGAATTTATTAGATTTAAT